>JAJPUD010005630.1:0-23519 GCA_023553655.1 Myrmecobius fasciatus | reverse complement strand
GAGAGAGAGAGAGAGAGAGAGAGAGAGAGAGAGAGAGATGGATACAGGATTTTTAAAAGGCAGGTGAAGGTGTAAATGCTAAATTTGAAATCTGAAGGATCTGATTTGAAAATCTCTCAGACACACTTAAGCTATATGATTTAGTAGCTGTATGACTAGGTATAACCTCTGCCTCAGTTTCCTCATCTGTAAAATAGAGATGATAATAGCACCCACTTTCAAAAAATTGTTATGAAAATAAAGTGAAGTAATACTTATAAATCGCTTTAAAAACACTGAAGTACTACATAAATGCTATGGTGTTATGGCAGGAATAAATTTAGTATATTACAAGAAGCAGTGTAAGAGATACTATTCAGGAAATATATGATGAAAAACAGAAATGGGTTCAAAATGTAGAAGATTAAGGAATAAGTTTAAAAATCTTGGTTCTTAATTGGCATCCATGAAATTTTAAAGGACCTAAACAAAAATCTCCAATGCTTTGATGAGAAGCTTACTGGAAGATTTGCAGGAGCACATGGACAGCGATTGCACAGGAAGAAAGTTTATGGATGGGTCAATATCTCTATCATTGAACAGAGCATCCATTTAAACGAAATCAAATCTCCACTGAAGTATCAAAATTAGGGTCCTGTTTACTCTTTAATTTGATCATTTTTTTGTTTCAACTAAGACTTCAAATTTTTATTTACAATCTACATGTGATTTACTGATATATGAAAATGTTTGAATTTCTAAAGTTGTGGAACTTGATGTATTTACTATTCCAGTCAACATTTCCACACTTTGACAGTTAAAATTAAGAGACTAGGTCTTGTTTAAGCTGATAAAAAGTCATATTACCCAATTAATTTCAAGCGGAATTTTTATTAATGAATTAGTAGAATATTCTGGGTTGTGGATATTAGTACACATTCTCTCTTTATTTTTAACATAAATATCCAACTAGAAGGAGGGCAGACAAGTCAATGAAGAGTAAGGATAAAAGGATGTCAGTTTCATTTTAGTCATTCATTTGATAACCATAGAGAAAAAAGAAATATTTAAACTGGATGTAGAAACATACAAATGTATAGTTGCCATATAGTTCCCTTCTAAAACACCTGATTTGAAAGCAATAAAATAGAATTAATTTTAATGTTTACTAAGGGATGAAAGTTAGTATCCTCTAAAATATCTTTTCAAATATCTTAGTCATGAAGAACAATTTGCTAATCTGACAAAAGAAAACCAGAATTTTTAAATATAAAAATATTTTCTAATATCAGAACAAGAACAAAAAATTAATAAAATATTTAATAAGAGTTGTTTAAGAAAATGGACTCAAGAGATTTTGGATAATTATAAGTAAAACAGGTCAGCTAGATGAGGCAGCGGGCAGAGCACTAAACTTGGGGTCAAGAAGACCTCAGTTCAAATCCAGCCTCACACACTTACTAGTTGTGTGATCTGGGAAAATCCCTTAACCTATTTGCTTCAGTTCCTCATCTATCAAAATGATTTGGAGAGGAAAATGGTAAACCACTCCAGTGTCTTTGCCAAGAAAACACAAATGGAGTCAAAAACGAGTCAGACATGAGTGAAAAATGACTGAATAACAACACCAATGGAATAGCAGCAACTTTGAAAGTAGACATGAATTCTGTGATTCAGTGATGAGATTTGTTTCAAAAACAAAAATAACAACAGTAATATCATTACAGAAAAAGGGTGGATATGTGCTATGATAATTATGGAAAATCATTAAAAGCTACCAGATGTGTTAATCACAACTATTTTTCACAGAGACAATAGAAATTATGTAAAATAAATGACATGTTACAAAAGTTTAGTGCATACTGAACCAAGAAAAATATGATCAAGAAGCCAGAATCATATATTAGAAGTTTTCTATCCTTCAAAAATTAATTTTTCACAAGTCCCTACATTATAGGCATAAAATCCAAAATAAATCCTTAAATTAGTTTGTAAAAATTTACTAATAACTAAATATGTAGCAGGCATTGTTATAAGAACTAATCAATTCCTACAACAAATAAATTATTTGAACTGCACTATCATGACAAACAAAGCTTCTTCACAATTGCCTATATATATATATAACTGATACATAAACTTTTCAGATTTCTTAAACAAATAATACTCATAATCTCTAAATTGTGCAGAGTGAAAAACTTCCAAAGTACAAAAACTAGAGGAAAAGATCAAATCCATGTTGCAACAAGATAAAATACATATTATCTTTATCATCCTGTCTGATCTTGAAATGGTTTATATGATTTTCTTTTTGTGAGCTACATAATATAATTTTATATTTTAACATAACATATACAAAGACAATAAATATGCCCATTTGCAATAATCTGTCAAATAATATTAATAATAAAAGAACACTAAGAGGAGAGTTTCTTGCTCTATGACCATTTTAAAGGAATGCCATTTAATGTCACATGAATTGACTAAAAATGATAACAATAGCAATAAGTGGCATTAGCATTAGTAGCTTAAATATGATTATGTCATCATAGGTCTAGAGTTGGAAGAAGTCTTTTTTTTACATGAGAAATCTATACTATATGTTTAAGATTCATATCATCAATAGGGTAGCTCAAAAAAATTGACAGAATTAAGGTAAAAAAATGATAATGTTATACAAATGAGGTGCAGAGGAAGAACAGTCACAGAGGCATTAGAGGGAGAAGGGCTATCGTTCTGAAAACCTACTCACATCAGGAATGGGTTCAATAGGCAACACTACATATATAGCATGAAGGGTATAGCACCCTCCAAATTATATAAAGAAATAAGGGGGTAGGGATGCATGGATGGAGAAGCAAAAGGTGAGGGAAGAAGACAAGGGAGGGGTCTTTGCATGGGGGAGGTTAAGAAATGGCAAGGCAAGTTATGGAGCATAATTTAATTAAAGAGTCAGCAGGGATAGGAAAGACGTGTGTATGTGGGATATGTGTTTGTAAATGTGTATATATAGGTATATGTCTACATATGTATACATAAATAGACCTTTTTAACTGTAGCTTGCTTGAGGGTGGTGAGAGGGATGAAAGGGGAAAAAAGAATAAAGGAAATAAGTTTTGCAGCAGAGAATCAAAGAACAATTTACACAGAAGTAAAGAAAAATGGATATTCATGAATATTATTTCTTCTACTAATATATATATGCTTTCTTGATCTGATAATTTATTGTTATATATTTGTAATCCTAAAAATAAAATAAAATAAAGAAGTATCATAGTAATTACTATATTATTTTTCTCCTTTGTGATAATACAAAATCATTTGACAATTTTTACATGGTCCATTTATCTATAACAAATATTTTTTCTTTCCTTTCCTTTACCATTCCTATTTCAAACTGAAGATTCTCCAAAAATAAATTAGCAGCCAATAAATGGGGTTATATTATGATCTTCAAAATCAAATTTGTTTAATCAAAAGTTATGTATTGTCTGAACCAGAATGATGCAAAAGAATCAGCTTTATCCATTAAAAGAAATTTGACCACACCCTAAAGATTGTCTTACAAATTATCAAGTTTATTAGAATCAAAAGTATTCTAGAAACTAGGATAATTGTGGTATTCCACCTTCTGGAAATTGGAATAAGTATGGCATTCCATCAAAATCTAGTGAGATGATTTGGGGAAAAAAATAAAAGAGGAGACAGTCCTTGGCTTTAATTTCAACCTAAATCTTCTATCTCCACTCTGAACCAGAGTAACAATTTCTAAAGCAAAGGCACAATATTAGCCTTCCCTTCTTCTCATAAGAGACATAGCATTTTTAATTAGTAGTGTCATTATTGGAATACAATGGAAAAATGGATGTAGATTCAGGATCCATAAAGAGTCAGCAAAAAAAAAAAATTACACTTTGCCTCAGGAATCTGAGAAAAGATTTTTCCAGTATCAGTACTGTAACTTAACCCTTTCCTACATGTTCTCTCTAAGCTTGAGTTCATTTCTTATCCCTAAATTTGTATAATAATTTTTTTAAAGTTTTATAAACTTAAAAGTTATATAAGGGTAACTGACAAAAAGAATTATCAACTAATAAATATTGGTCAGGGATTGAGCCAATGTCCTTAAATAATCATCCCAGATATTTCAGAGGTATCGCTAGAACCCAAAAGGCAAATTGTGTCCTTACTCTAGGATCTGATATTCATCTGTGACAGTAGGGGTTGGGAAAAGGATCTTTAAAACTTTATTAGCATATATACAGAAGTTGAGAGAATAGACACAAGTTAACCAAAAGTGAAGGCAAAATAATGACATGATATTATGAGGACAACTAGGGTTCGGAATTAGCTGAGGCTTATGAGAAAAGAAAAACTTAAACAGTTGCTGTGGCTATAGTCATGAAAAAGGAAGCTTGCTCAAAAAAAGATGTGTGTGTGTGTGTGTGTGTGTGTGTGTGTAAGAGGATTAATTGAGGTATAAAAATTATAATAATGGAAGAAAAAGAGAAACAGGCTTATCAACTCTTATTGTGCATTCTATTTTTTAGGAAACAAATGCAAACTGAAAGTTGAGTAGTTCAGCCTTCAAACTGTTGTCAGTTACCACCATCTACTCTGAAATTGAGGCCTATTCCTTCTTTTCTTCCCGGAATATAACTAAAGGACAGAGTTCTTTTTAAAATATCCTTAGCATTCACTGCCAGATTCTGAATCTTTAGCATCCCTGACAAAACTACAGAATATCTCCAAAATTTCTTCTCTACTTTCCTGACCATGAAGTTCTCTGACTCCATTTGACAAAAGAAATAAAACCTATTTAGCCAACAGGCACCTGAAAGAAAAAAAATCCAATTAGATAAGATAATCTATTAAGATGCTCTCGTTTTAAGATGCTCTAGCTCCTGTGGAGCCTTCCATTTCTCTAATTGCTGGATTCTCTGGATTATAAGACATGAATTCATTTTTCAGCCCTGATATTTACTAGTGGGGAGATTAAGGACAAAGTTACTTTAAAATTTTGGAAAGTTCTAACAATCCACAAAAGGTCTCAGTACAGCCCTTATAATGAGTTATTTTCTTTATTTCTTTCCCTTTTTTTACAAAAATATTTTTAAAAATTAATTTAGTTATCATAAAGAAGCACCAATGTTTCATTATTCAAAAAACAATTTATATACAACCATATGTCCCTATAATACCTAATTTGGGTTTTTTTAAAATTACATAAAATATAACAATAATAATAAATGCTACCTTTGAGTTCTCTTTCTGAACTTTCCCCCACATATTTTAAAATATATAATTGATATTCATTTCTTTCCTTTTTGCTTCTCTTATCTCCCATCTCAAAAGAGGCTCTCCCTTTTTGAAAAAAAGAATAAAATGCACTTTTCATTCTCTTACTACAATCTATTACTTCTCTTCCAAGAGGAAGGTGTCATGCTCCATTTTGAGTCAACTAAAGTTATGACTGTCCAATGCATTAATCAGGATTTTGTAGTACTTTAAAGTATAATGAATTACTTTCTAAGGGAAAGCCTAGTTGTATTCAGAGAGATATAACTCAGAGAGATATGATAACTGGCCAATATATAATTAATTAATTTGGTTGCTATAATCCAAAAAAAATCTACTAAAATATGAAATTATTTTCATATGTCAGTGGGAGAAAATGTTGCTCTCATGCTCCCATGATTCTTTTGAAATTATATAATAAAATATTTAATGATTTAAAAAATCTTCAAATATATCTGCCCAAAGGGAGATTTAGATTATTTAATTTTTCATAGCATCTAAAATATTGTGAGTACTTAATGAATTGTAACTGATAAAATAGAAAAAAAGATTTCCTTGAAAGAGAAAAAAATTTTAAAATTGAATTTTGCAACTTGATTCAAATAGTAAGTTACTATAAATATATTTGGAGGAATCTTGGGAACAAATATTTCCAGCAACATAATCAGTTCTTTTTCCTATAATGGTATAGATTCATGTTTAAAGAAGAATAACTTCTCCCATCATAAGATTTTCCCCCCATAGGTCATAGTTTTGGAAAGACAAAGACAAAGTCTTGAAGCAGAAGCATCTTTTTTATTCTTTTTCATAGTTCTATAACATAGACATACAAACAAGTAAATAACATACTTTGCTGTCTGTTACTGTTTCTCTTCTAAAATATATACTAAATAAATAAAAAATTAAAAGATGAAGTAAAATGATTATTATCTTATAATAATTTCTATAGAGGTTTTATTTGGATTCAATTATGCAGAACTAGATACTAATAATTAATATTAAACTGGTCCTTCAAAATACCTTAAAAATTTGGAAATTTTATTTTAAAATAACAATTGTTACACCAAGGGCAATATTCAATATTAAGGGTGCAGTTTTTCATTTGACATTCATAGCACTTTACAGTATCAATCTAGCCTGCCTACTGAATATTACTCTCCATGTTTCAGTCAAATTTGTGTTCCATTCCCACAGTTCCCCATATAAGACATTCCATTTGGAATGTTTCTTTGTCCATATTATTATCTATGCTTGGAATAAGCATCTTTACTTTCATCTTGTAGACTGCCTAATACCTTGAAAATTTCCATCAAGCATTACTTCCTGCTGGAAGCCCACTCTGATCCCTTCACCTGCTAGTGTTTTCTTCCTGGAAATTGCTTCATATATCTTTATAATAGTCCATTTATATAGCTATCCCCTTTAGAATGTAAGTTCCTTGATTTCAAGGATTGGTTTTTTTGTTTTTATTGCGTGTGTATGTGTGTGTGTGTGTGTGTGTGTGTGTGTGTCTGTCCTTAGCACATAGCTTGGTTCCGGCAGACAACAAGTGCTTAATAAATAATTGTTGAACAGATATATGGTAGAATTGGTATTATTTCATCATAGGTTGCCATGATAAATTATCTCTCAAACTGGTTGCCCTGCAACACTCAAATTCAAGATCAAGATACATTAGAGCTGAGTGAAGTGAGCAGAACCAGGAGAATATTGTACAGTGACAGCTACATAGTGTGATGATGAAGTTTGATAGACTGCTATTCTTAGCAATTCAATGATCAAAGACAATTCCAAAAGACTCATGATGCACAATGCTATCAACATCCAGAAAAGGAACTGTGGAGTCTGAATGCAGATTGAAACATACTATTTTCACTTTTTTTCTTGTTATTCCCTTCATTTCTCCTGATTCTTTTTTTCAAAACATGATTAATGTGGAAATATGTTTAATGTGACTATATTTATAACTTAGGTTGCTTGCTATCTTGGGGAAGAAGGGAGAAAAAAAGGAAATGAAAATCTTATATAAGTAAAGATTGAAAACATTTTTTACATATAATTGAAAAAAATATACTATTAAGTGGGGGGAAAGACACACGCACACACACACGTACACATAAAGAGATACCTTAAAGAAACTCTTCTGCTGGAAGTTTGACTGCATTTGACTATAAAAGTATAAAATGATAGTACCATCTTACTTCCCTGAAAATTATCCTAAAGAGACAGAGTTGTATAGTACAATGAACACACAGGTTCATGACATATGTTAAAATTTTCAACTCTGCCATTAAATACCAATGATGCTCTGCATTAATCACTTATTCTCTCTCAGACACAGCTTTTTTAATTTCATTTCAATTGGTCTGAGATAACACAATAATATAACAAAAGGAGAACAAACAGTGATTAAAAACTATCTAGTCTCACTGCAAA
The DNA here is from genome assembly GCA_023553655.1 of Myrmecobius fasciatus. Classification (NCBI taxonomy): domain Eukaryota; kingdom Metazoa; phylum Chordata; class Mammalia; order Dasyuromorphia; family Myrmecobiidae; genus Myrmecobius; species Myrmecobius fasciatus. The sequence continues at coordinate 15,806 of JAJPUD010005630.1, read as the reverse complement.
TTTCAAAGCTAAGGAAATAGATTCAGAAAGCTAAAATGACTTCCCCAAATTCACATTGCTTAAAATTGAATTCTAATCTTCAGACTCTATTTTTTCACTATAACATGGAAGGATAATAAAACTACAAAATCATCTCATTTTAGCCATGTGTTCTATCCTCAATCCATGTGGATAGGAAATCATGCTTCAATCTCCTAAAAAGATGGCCATCCAACCTCATGATTAATCATTCAAGGCTTGAAAAGCATAATACCTTTGAATAGCATTAACCATTAGAAAGTTTCTCTTTATAAAAAAAGAAGAAATAGGCATCTTTCCAACTTATAGAATCATGAAATCAAATATTTTGAAGCATTTAATGAATATTATTATCAATTTAATTAATGTTATAACAATGAAAACAATCATATCTAGTTGCTTCAAACTATCATAGAAATAAAAATTCTTATTTTTGTTTACATTGTTGAATTCATTGTATATAGCACATATATTTTTGTCTCTTCCTGCTTCTTTTTCCATCAGTTCATATAGATCTTTAGATGCTTCTCAGTATTTAACTTTCATCATTTTTTAAATAATAAAGTAAGATTCCATTATAGATTCATGAGCCACAATTTGTTTAGCCATCCTCAAACAAAGGCAACTTTGTTTTAGATTCTTGATTATCACAAAGTGTGTGTGTGTGTGTGTGTGTGTGTTTGTTTGGGTAGGACTTTCTTCTTATTAAAAGCCTTGGAATATTTGTAGTAGTGGAATCTCTTCGTTAAAGGGTCTGATTATATTAATCAATTCTTTGTGCATAATTCCACATGGATTTTCAAAATTATTGTATTGATTCACAGTTCCACCAACAATATGCTAATGAGCCTTTCATCTCACTAGCACTTCAACACTGATCATGTTCACCTTTTTTATCATTGTCAATTTGGAAAGTGTGAGATGATGATTCAGAATTGTTTTATTTTCAGAATTTATTTGTTCATTTATTTCAGAATGTATTTAAAATAGCTTGCTTGGTACTATTTCATACTTTTGTACATATGCTTTACTGATAGGCTCAGGTTATATATTCTGCACATAACTTGTTAAAAGTTAAAATGGTCAAGGAGATTTGAGTGTATCTGTATTAGTCAATTTAAACAACTCCAGTCTTTTCTCATCAAAAAAAAATTTGTTTTTCTTCATGTCTTCCAGAATTCCTTCTTGAGAGCTTCCTATGCCTTCTGGGTTGTCTGACTTATAGAATTATAGACAATAGGATCTTACATTCATTTTTTCTAAATCCTTTGAAACCTGATCTTCCAAAATTCAGGATGAATGTTTTTGCTTGGTTTTCTTCATTTATGTAAAAAATTCTAAAAGGAGGGTTCATTTCACCCAACTTTCCATTATTTCCACAATACCAAAAATGCATTGTTCTTTATATGCTTTTTAAAATTGTATTTTGATTCTCAGTTCCAAATACTGTTTTCTCTCTATCCCCTCCCCTAAGTATTGAAATAGCAAAAAATATGATACCCATTTTACATAAGAAATCATGCAAAAGCATTTCAACATTAATCATGTTGTGGAGAAAACAATAAAAATAAAGAAAAAAGATACTTCAATATGCACTTGGAGTTTATTGGTTATCTTTCTGTAAGTGGATAGCATTTTTCATCATAAGTCATTTTGAATTGTCATGGATTATTACATTGAACAGAGTTTCTAAGTCTTTCACAGTTGATTATCATTACAACATGACTGTTAGTGTGTATAACATTTTGTTAGTTCTGCTCACTTCACTTTACAACAACCCATAGAAAGCTTCCCAGCTTTTTTTTTCTAAAATAATTCCCTTCATCATACCTCACAGCATAAGAGTATTTCAACACAATCAGATATTCCAACTTGTTCAGACATCCCCTAATTGCTGAACATGACCACAGTTTCCAATTCTTTGCTGTCACAAAAATAGCTGATTTATATTATATATGTATGTATGTATAAATATATTTTCCCACTTTTCTTTGATCTCATTAGTGCATAGACCTAATAGCAATACTGCACAATTTCATATAGCCCTTTGGATGAAATTTCAAAATGTTCTCCAGAATGGTTGGACCAAATCACAGCACTATAAACTGTACTTTAGCATCCCAAGTTTTCCACATCTCTCCAGCATCTGTTATTTTCATTTTCTGTTATCTTAGCCAATCTGATGAGTGTGAAGTTGTACTCCTGATTTGCTTTACATTGGATTTCTCTAATCAATAGTAAAGATTTATTCTTTTAGAAAGCAATATAATAATAATGATAACTTTGATTTTTTTTTTAGAACCTGCCTATTCATATCTTTTGGCCATTTATCAATTGGGGACCGACTGATTTTATTAATTTGGCATAATCCCCATACATTTTAGAAATGAACTTGCTGTAATAATGTTTCCTATTTTCTTGATTTCTTTTTAATTTTGTCCCAATAGTTTGGGTCTTTGGGTTTATCAAACACTAGGTCATTATAGTCACTTACTTTTGTACATTATATATCTATTCTATTTATCAACTATTCTATTTGCTTTCTACTACCAAATTGTCTTGATGATTGCCACTTTGTAGTATAGTTTGAGACTGAATACTACTGAGCTTCCTTCCTTTATTTTTTCCATTTATTTCTTTGATATTCTTGATTTTTTTTCCTCCAGATGAATTTTGTTATTATTTATTCTAGTTCTACAGAATCATTCTTTGGTAGTTTAACTTCTGTGGCATGTATAGGTAAATTAATTAAGGAAGAATTTTCATTTTTATTATATTGGCTCACCTCCATGATCAATTAATAATTCTCTAGGTGTTTAGATCTTTTCTTTATTTGTGTGGAAAGTGTTTTATAATGATGTTTGCATAGTCCCTGGCAAGGGACTTATCTTGGCAGGTAGACTCCCTAGTACTTTATAGCCTATAGTTACTTTAAATTGGATTATTCTTTCTTTATCTTGCTGCTGTTTTTTGTTAGTAATATATAGAAATGCTAATGAAATATACGGGTTTAGCTTATATCCTGAATTTTTGCTAAATATATTATTTTAACTAGTTTTTAAATTAATTCTTTAGCACTCTCTAAGTATATTATTGTATCACCTGCAAAGAGTGATAGTTTTACTCCTTTATTACTTATTCAAATTCCTTCAATGTCTTTTTCTTGTCTTATTGCTATAGCTAGAACTTCTATACAATATCAAATATTGACAGTGATAATAGAGAATGTTGCCTTTCAACTTTGATCTACTAGAAAGGCTCAGATTTTATCCCTATTACAAATGTCTGATCTTGATTTAGAGAGATAAAAACTTGTCATTTTAAGAAAAGATTTATTCATTTCTATTCTTTCAAATGTTTCTTAATGAATGGGCATTTCATATTGTTAAATTTTTTCTGTATCTATATATATCATTACATTATACTTTTTCTTTTGTTATTTATATAGTCAATTATGGTGAAAAATTTTCTAATATTGAACATTTCCTTATATAAATCCAATGATAGTCAAAATACATGATCATTGTGATATATTGCTGAAATCTCCTTAATAATATTTTATTCAAATATTTGTACCAATATTCATTAAAAATGGTCTATCATTTTCTTTCTTGATTTTGCTCTCTCTATTTAGGAGTCAAAACCATATTTTTGTCACAAAAGAAATTTGGTAGGATCATGTCTTCCATTTTTTTTCAAGTATTATATATTTTATTGGAATTGTTTTTTCCTTAAATGTTTGATAGAATTCCCTTATAAATCCATCTGTTCCTGGGCGTTTTCCTTAAAGAATTCCTTAAATTCAGTGTTGCCTATTCAATTTTTTTTTCTAAGATATGATTATTACAGTATTTTATTTCCTCTTCTATTAATCTGGACAATTAATATATTGGTAAATATTATCTATTTAATTTAAATTGTCAGTTTTATTGTCATGTAATTTGGGAAAGTAACTCCTAATAATTGACTTAATTGCATTTTTATTAGTTATGTAAATATAGTTTTCATTTTTTAATATAAGTAGTTTTATTTTCTTCTTTCTTTTTAAATTATATTAACCAAAAGATTGTTTTATTGCTTTTCCATATGAAACCAAGTCTACCTTTATTTATTATGATGTTAATGTTTAATTTTATTAAACTCTCATTTGATTTTCAATATTTCTTTGAAGCTGTTTTTTCCTCATTTTTAGCTCCATGTTTAACTATTTGATTTTCTTTTTTATTTCTTTTAATAAAGTATATTATTAGAGATATAAATTTTATCCCAGGTACTGTTTTAGGTGCATCTCACAAATTTTGGCACATTGTCTCCTCGTTATTGTCCTGAAATTGATTATTTATATGATTTGTTCTTTGACCTATTCACTCTTTAGGATTAGAGTATTTAGTTCCTATTTCATATTTTTATCTATGCTTCCAAGACCTTATACAAAATATAATTTTTATTGCATCATGGTCTGAAAAGGGTTGCTTTAAGATTTTTGCTTTTTTGCCTTTGTGACATTTTTTGTATTCTACTTATAGTCAATTTTTTTGAAGGTACAATGTATAGCTGAGGAAAAAAAATGTCGTCCTTCCTATCTCTATTTAATTTTCTTTAGAGGTCTATCACATTTAATTTTATGAAATTCTGTTAAGTCCCTAATATTCTTTCTTATTTATTTTAAAGTTAGATTAGATAATCCATGTTTCTGAGAGTCAAATTTAGGATCCACAATAAACAGTTTTATTGTCTATGTTCTCCAGTAACTCATTTAACTTTTCCTTTAAGAATATAGATTTTCTCCTATTTGGTGAATATATGTTTACTATTGATATTACATCATTGTCAATAGTACATTTTAATAAAACATAATTTTCTTAATTATTTTAATTAGGTTTACTTTGTTTCTGTTTTGTTTGATAGCATGATTGCTACTCCAACCTTTTTTTTTCATTTTTACTTTAGCTAAAGCATAACAGATTCTTTCTTCTCCAGCCCCTTATTTTAACTCTGTGTGTGTGTCTTACTGCTTCTAGCTGATCCCATTACCAACATTTTATTGGATTCTTTTTTTTTCTAATCTTTTCTGCTCCATTCCTCTATTTTATGGATGAGTTCATCCCAATCACATTCCTAGTTATGATTGCTGGTCTCAGTATTTACATTTTTATCTGGTACATCTAGATTTTGGCTCTGATATTCCTGGGAGGATATGTATTGGGATCTCTTCTAAAAACTGAGCAATGAATTCTTTTAATTTCTATTTTGCCCTCTTGTTCTAAAGTAATAGGGCAGATTTCCTTTATACTTTCTTTAAACATGATGTCTAGTGTTCATTTTGACAACACATATACTAAAACTGGAATGAATCAGAGAATATTAGCATGGCTCCTGCATAAGGATGAGACACAAATTTAAGCAATCCATATTTTCTTAAAAAGAAAAAAAATGAAAAATGACATCTAGGCTCTTTTTTTATATAGTAATTTGAGGTAGTAAATTATCTTTCTTTGATCTATTACCAGATAAGTTGTTTTTTTCCTATGGAGTATTTCATTTTTTCTTCTATTTTCTCAGTCTTTTACTATTATTATTTCTTAATCTCTCAAGTAATCATTAACTTTGACCTAATTGTAATTTTTAAGAAGCTAAATTCTTCTGTAAAGTTTTGTACCTCTTTTACCATAAGGACAATTCTGAATTTTTTTGACTCATTTTCTTTACTAATTTTGTTCTTTTATCACAATGTCTGGCAAACAAAAAGCACTTAATAAATCTTTATTGAATTGAAAACTGAATTTTATCAGGTTATTAATTTCTTCACATTTTTATTGCATTGTTCTCATTTGCTTTCCTAATTTTTCATCCACCACTCATTTGATTTTTTTTTTGAAAAAATCTCTTTCTTCTTCTAGTAATTACTATTTGGCTTGTGTCCAATCTTTATTTTGTTTTTAGGCTTTGCTTGTAAATATTTTCAAGTTATTGTCTTTTTCTGAGTTTGTGTTTGGGGCTTTAATAGTAGATTTTTATGCTCAGGGTTTTTAGTTGGTTCATTGTTCTAGTCTATTTATTGACTTTAGACTTCATGTTAGAGTTGGGATCTGCTTACCTTCGGAGTGTGTAGTGTGACTATTCAAAGCTTCTGGCATTTATATTCAGCTATTTTCACAACTACCTCTGGGAGCCTGTGAGTTTTTAGTGCTTTCAAGGTAGTATAATCTGCTGAGAGGTAAGACAACTGCCTTGCACTCTAGCCCTTCCTAGCTAGGGTCCCTACTCTCTCTTAAATACAATTTCTCTTTGCTTTGGTACAGTGAAATGAGCCCACAAAGGACCTCTGATCCCTTTTGACATCAGGATCTCCCCTTTGCCCTAAAACTATGACCCCAAAATGGGTAAAAAACAATGAAATTGCCAAATGGCACCTACTTTATATGCTCAGTGCTAGCACAGGGTTCCTTGCACTCTCTTTCTGAGTAGATGTGCAACTTCATCACCATCATAATGTGCTGAGTACCCCTGGTCCACTTTCAGTGCTAGTTCTGGTGTTGCTTCTACTAGTACAGCTTCTGCCCCTAAAGCATTTTAAAATTTTAATTTTTGAAATAAAAACAAGCCTTTACACAAACTGAGATTGTTAAGATGGGAACAGTGAGAAAGCTCAGCAAATGTTGACTTAAATATTCAAAGATGCTTACATTACAAATGAATGCCACCTTATTTTCTAAGTTCTTTTTGGAGAATCCTGTGTAAAATAAACAGATGTTCATTTCATTGTTTTATTAGACGATGGGAGAAGTTTATAATGAAATTTGTATTGTATGAATTGCAGAATTATTAGTGACTGCTTTTGATAGAAAATGAACTCTAACAAGTGTTCAGATAAGTGAAATAACATATCCAAACTTTTCATCTTTTTCAAACATATTGTAAATTTTACTAATATTTTAGTTGAAAATAATGATGTGCTATTTATACAATAGATAAAAAATAATTCAAAAAGAACAGATGTATTTATTACTAATCTCAAGGAACTATTTTTACATTGTGGTCCCTAAACAAGGATATGGCAACAAATTCTTTTAAGTCTACAAATGGATGTGGAAAAATCAAAATGAACTAAAAGCGGTCTTTGTCATTGTGGTTTTATTTAAGGAGACAAGTATTAGTTTATTGCTCTCAATGGACAATCATGATTTAATTGAGAAAATGCTTAAAAGAATTGTGCCACAAAGTGACATGATGTAATAGAAAAAAAATGTGTCTATTACATATAGTACTATAGTTCTTATAGTTCAGAAATAATTTCTGTCAGGTATGATTATAGTTCAGATCTGAAATCTTTTAAGTACATTTTTCTTCAATCAATTTCTGCTGTTTTTAGGCAAAACTTATGGTGTGGCTGCCTCATATACTCCAAAACTAACAGAGGGCTCCACCAAACACTTGGAGTACAATGCACTTCTATCAACAATCTACTTTGAAAAAACTTCAGAGAAGGTTAGCCTCAGGGGAAATCGGCCTTCAGACGCCAGCCCAGCCAGAAGTAAGGGCTGCAATAGAGGAGCGGATTTTAGGCACCCAGGAAACCCCTGGGAGACACCTGGGCCACTTTGCTCTGCTTGCGGGCAGGTGCTTTGGCAGATCTGCCTTAGGTAAAGGGTGGATTGAAAGCAGTTCAAAACTTGGTCCTAGTGCGGATCTAGCCCCACCAGCCTCAGACCGGAAACTCGGCAAACTGCCCCAGGGCAATTTGAAACTGCTGCTGCTGCAGAATTCCCTGCTGGTGACTGATACCTCAACTCAAAAGCATGAGTAAGAAACAGAAGAGAGCTCTCACCATAGACAGCTTTTACTTAGAAAAAATAGAGCAGTCCCCAGATCCTGAGATTCTGAAAACAATCCCAGATGAAGCCACAAAGGCAGACTTAAGCTGGTCTCCCTTCCAGAAGGCTTACCTGGAAGATTGCATAAAGAATCTCAAAAGAGAGCTAGAAGAAGAATGGGGAAATAAATTGAGATCAGGGCAACAGAGATGTCAAAAACTGGAAAACAGGACTGGTGAAATGGAAAAAGAAAACATCACTGAAAAATAAAATTGGTGAATTGGAAAAAATCACCAATTCACTGGAAAATAAAAATGGTGAATTGGAAAAAAACAACAATTCACTGAAAAACAAAATTGGTGAATTGGAAAAAGACAACAATTCATTGAAAAATAAAATTGGTAAAATGGCAAAAGAATGCATTGAACCAAAAAATTCAATTGGCCAGCTACAAAAGGAGCTAAAAAGATAAATGAAGGAAATAATACTCTAAAAATTAAAATTGAACAAATAGAAGTAAATGACTCAATAAGACTTCAAGAATCAGTCAAACAAAAACAAAAAAAAATGAAAAAATGGAAGAAAATATGAAATATCTCCTAGGAAAAACAACTGACTTGGAAAACAGATCCAGGAAAGACAATCTAAGGATTATCGGACTCCCTGAAAGCCATGATGAAAAAAAGAACCTTGATGCTATCTTCCAGGAAATCGTGAAAGAGAACTGCCCTGATGTTTTAGAATCAGAAGGCAAAATTGGTATTGAAAGAATTCACCGATCACATCCTGAAAGAGACTGATGCTGAGTGAAATGAGCAGAACCAGGAGATCATTATACACGGCAACAACAGTACTATATGACGATCAATTCTGATGGACATGGCTCTCTTCAACAATGAAATGTTTCAAACCACCTCCAATTGTTCACTGAAGAAAGCCATATACACCCAAAGAGAGGGATGTGAAATGTGGACCACAACATAACATTCTCATACTCCTTGATTGATGTTTGCTTACATTGTGTTTCCTTTATCTGATGTATCTTTTGTGTAGATAAGATTTTTCTTGCACAACAATGATAAGTTTGGAAATATGTATACATATATTTGATTTGCCAATATTTTAACATAATTAACATGTAGTGGATATCCTGCCATCTAGGGGAGGGGTGAGGAGTTGGGGGGAAAAATTTGTAACAGAAAAGCTATGTAAGGGTTAATGTTGAAGAATTACCCACACATATGTTATGCAAAAAAAAAAAACTAACAGAATGTTAAATCCTAATGTAATTTGCTTATTTCTTGTCTTAGTAAACTTTATAGCAATCGTGTTGATTAGGTTTCTATTAATCAATAAAATAAATTAAATATAAAATGTAATATATACATACGTGTGCATATTTAATATTCAGAAGTAAAAACCCAATTGAAATTAAAATTTTTTATATTATCTTAATAAGAAAATGCTTAGTTACTGATATGCAAGTGATTTCTGAATCTGCTTTCCAAATAGTTAGACCATCAACTTATCAAAGCAAAAATTAATATCCATTTTGATGACAGATTGAAATTTATTTGATTATTCACAAAAAAAAGGGAATGGATCAAACAACAAATATTGAACATCTACTCTCAAAATTTTCTAAGTTTAAATTATAAAATAACCATCATACAAAAGCCAAAAGAATTATTTAACAAAGACTCACTCTCCTTTAGAAGCACAAATGTGACATCCAAGACCAGATGTATTTAATATTTAATAATAATAAGTACTTATATAATACTTCATATTTTCCCAAAAATCTTTAACATTATTTAATCTTCACAATTCATTGAGTTCATAGTTATTATCATTCCCATTTTACTGATGAGAAAAAATGAGGCAAGCAGGGCTTTAGTGACTTTCCCAAGATCACAGAAGAATTTGAACTCATTTCTTTCTTTTTCCAACACAGCACTGTATCTACTAAGCCCTACCTGCCTCTGTACTAATTTGCAAAATCTTAAAAAGGATGGAAAAATAGTTTAAGATAAAAGAAGTTTGAAGAAACATTGGTTGTAAAGCATAATTAAGTCTACATTTCTATAATAAACTCTTTCCTCCATCAGTTACAGAAGAGTTACTACGTGTACTATGATAATACAACCTGACTATGGAAACAGGGATTTCACTAAGGAAAACAAAATAGAAAAGTGAAGTTGAGTGAGAACAATGATATATAGATATCTTTAAGAAAAAAAAAGAAAATATTTAGATGATTGAAGGATTGATTCTTAAGAATTCTAAAATCCAGGAATGAGGGAAGATGTGAAAAGATTAGAAAAAAATTTAATTGTTTTACTCTTAAAAGGACTAAAGACACAACAACAAATATTTTTTGCCTTTATGAAAATAACATATGCATATATTGGTAGTAATGAGATTTTCACAAATGATTTTCTATGGTCAACTATATTTTAGACTTAAAAAACTGAAGTTTTAAATGAATACAAGATCTTACTCTACTTACCTTTTGTCGATCTATTTAAAAGTATTTGACTTAGGAAAGCAAAATTCAGTCTTGATGAATGGGATCCAAGAGGATGTCTTCCATGCATATGTTGAAATCATATAATAGTCCTTTAAAAGATAGAATAATTGAGACAAAATGTCAATCCTCTACTTATTCATATAACTTGGAATATAGAATAGTGAACTAGATGATGAAAAAAGTGGATGATATGCATCCTAAAGTCCAAATGAGAGGAAATTTTACCTAATATGGTGAAAAGGTCGACATATTATTGATTATATTAAGATCTGAAACTATTTGAAGTGTCAGAAATTAAATACTTAATTATTCAAATAGATTTAGACTAATAAAGCATACAGGAAAAGCCAAGTGGATGAAAAATACCTTTTGTCTTGGTTATGATATGTAGTTGGCTGAACAGTCTGCTGCAACTCAACACTGTTTGGCAGGAGGTAAGAGGGATAAAGACATAATAAAGCAAGCCCAGAATTGAATAAGAAGACTAGAATAGGTTATTTAAGGGACACTCTATAATTCTTTCAATAATTCCGAGCTTCCTTTTAATAAAAATCCATCTTCCAATTATGTTTAATGGCTATAAAAATTTAATAATGACATCTATAAATCACTTCACAATTTACAAAGCATTTCATGTATATTATTTCACCAGAGTTACAAAATAATTCTGTAAATCAAATATTTGAAATGACATTCCCATTTTACAAGTGGAAAAACTAAGGCTTATAGTAGTTAAATGACTTGCCTATGGTCATACTAACAAAAAAGTCAGACCCAAACCCAGGCTTTGCTAATTCCAAACAAGCATTTTATACAATATACACAATCTGCCAAGCAGTGTTGGAGGAATTAAAATTTCAAGTCAACACAAGGGAAATGGTTACCATATCATCAACAATGACTTGCATATAAGTATTACAAAACATATCAAAGGGATGTCTAATTTATTATGTAATGGGTATATAATGAGAAGAAATCACAAGATATAGGCAGTTGTGACGCTTTATTGGTACTCAGTACTGTTATAGAACCTGGAAGTAAAAGTCTCTACACTGCTGACCTAGGAGAGAATTTGACAAGAGATATGTAAGAAAAGAGGTTATGGATAGAATGCAATTTATATTGATGGAGGCAGAAACCTCTCAAGGTCAAGGTACCTCAAGATCAAGAAGGCTCAAAATCAAGAGGCATAAACATAGCAGAAATAACTGAATTTTTTTGTTTTATTTTGTTTTGTTTTTAAGAAGCAAATACCAAACTATATTCATTAGACTTCAATAGTTTCCCTGACTGGCCTCTTAGATTATAGCTTACATGTAAATGAAAGCAAACAAGATATGGTATTTCAAGGATAATAAAAACTAAAATACTAAGTAATAGTACTTCATAAAAAAAGAGCCTGGATAGTATTCTTCAAGAGATCATTAAGTAAAACTGCCACACTATTCTAGAAACACAGGGGGAAATACTCATTGAAATAATCCATCAATCACCTTCAGAAAGAAATCCCTCATTGAAAGGAACATTGTTGCAAAACTCCAAAACTACAATCTCAAGGAAAAAAATACTGCAAGCTGCTACATAAAACCAATTCAAATATCAAGGAGCAACAATCAGGATGACCCAGGATCTTGAACATTCTACAATAAGGATCCAAGGAACTTGAACACCATATTCCAGAAGGCAAAGGAACTGGAAGTATAACCAAAAATTACTCAGCAAGACTGAGCATCCTCTTTCAAAGGAGGTGATAGATCTTCAATGATGGCTTTCAATCATTTTATTGAAAAAAACAGAACTAAACATAAAATTTAATCTTCAAACACAGGACTCAAGAGAAACATAGAAAGGTAAAAAGAGGAAAATATATATTATTTAAAGGTTAAACTATTTACTTCCCTGGATGGGAAGATAATATCGGTAACTCTATAGAACTGTATCTATTACTGAGGCAGACAGAGGGAGGCATTACATGGACAGAGGGTGAAGTTGTGAATGGACTGATGTGATGATATAAAGGGTGGGAAAAGGTATGTACTGGAAGAAGAGGAAAGGGGATGTATAATGGTATAAATTAAATCACTTAAAAAGGCATAAAAGTCCTTTTACAATAGAGGGATAGAAGGGAAGAGGATGAGCATTGTTTGAAGCTTGATCTCATCAGTTTGGGCTCTCATGGATTTGGGCATAGAAATTTATCTAATCCTATAAAGAAGTAGGACGAAAAAGAGGAAAGAAAAGGGAACAACTAGATAGAAGGAAGGACAGAACCTCTAGGAAAAAGGGTAAAAGAAGAGGAGTGATAGAAGATAAAATAGTGGGTGTGATGGGTCAAAAAAAAAACCACTACTAAGAACAAAGTGGAAAGAGAGAACAAAAGTATGCACAGGGGAGAAAATAGGATGGAGGGAAATACAGAGCTGGTAATCATAACTATGAATGTGAATGGGATAAACTCTCCCATAAAATGGAAGCTAATAGCAGAATGGATTAAAAAAAGGAATCTTACAATATGTTGCTTACAAGGAACACAGTTGAGTCATACAGAGTGACATACTGAGTAAATGTAAAAGGCTGGAGCAGAATTTATTGTGATTTACCTGAAGTAAAAAAAAAAAAAAAACAAAGGAGGGGTAGCAATTCTGATCTCAGATAAAGCACAAGTAAAAATAAATCTAATTAAAGGAAAGAAGGAAGGAAAATAAAATCTTGATAAAGGGTCCTGTAAACAATTAAGTAGTAACAATATTAAATGTATATGCATCAAGTGGTAGAACAACTAAATTCCTTGAGAATACATTAATCAGTTACAGGGAGAAACAGATAACAAAACAATATTAGTAGGGAAGCTCAACTATTCCCCTCTCAGAATCAGACAAATCTAACCATAAAAAGCAAGAAAGAGGGACAGCTAGGTGGCGTAGTGGATAGAGCACCAGCCCTGGAGTCAGGAGGACCTGAGTTCAAATTTGGTCTCAGACACTTAACATTCCCTAGCTGTGTGACCCTGGGCAAGTCACTTAACCTCAACTGCATCAGCAAAAAAAAAAAAACAAAAACAAAAACAAAAACAAAAACAAAAACAAAACAAAACAAAAAACAAGAAAGAAACTAGAGAGGTTAATATGATCCTAGAAAATCTAGATATGATAGATCTCTGGAGAAAACTGAATAGAGGCAGAAAATAATATATCTTTTTCTTGGCAGTGTATGGCACCTACATAAAAATAGACTATGTATTAGGATATAAAAACTCACAATCAAATGCAGAAAGGAAGAAGTAATAAATGCTTTCTTTTCAGATCACAATGCAATAAAATTATATTCAATAAAGGGCAAAGAAAAAATAGACTAAAAACCAATTGGACATTAAATAACCTAATACTACATAATGAGTAGGTCAAACAATAAATTACAGAAACAATCCATAATTTTTTAAAAAGAGAATGACAGTAATGAGATAATAAACCAAAACCTATGGGATACAGCCAAAGCAGTTCTTAGGGGAGATTTCATATCTCTGCAAAGAGGAGATCAATGAATTGTGCATGAACCTAAAAAAGTAAGATAAAAGAAGAAATTAACCCCCCAATTAAATGCTAAATTAGAAATTCTGAAAATCAAAGGAGAGATTAATAAAATTGAAACTAGGAAAACTATTAAACTAATAAATAAATTCATAATAAATTATTTTATGTGACAAATAAGATTTTGGGAATTAAAATATGGAGAGAAAAAATAGAGACAGAGAGCTATCTCCTTAATGAAGATTGATGAAAATTTTAAGTAGCAGCATGATTATAATACCACAAGACCATACATTATAAATAGATAGAATATATACCAGGAATGCAAAGTTAGTTCAATATTTTTAAAAATTATCAGCACAATTGACCATGTAATTAAAAGCAAAAATCATATGATTATATCAATATATGCAGAAAAAGCCTTTGACACAATGCAGTATCCATTCCAATTTAAAAAAAAAATGAAAACACAGGAATCAATGTAATCTTTCCTAAAATGAAAAGTTTTGTCTATCTAAAACCAAGAGCAAACATCTTCTGTACTGGAAATAAACTTGAACACTTCCCAGTCTTATCAGGAGTGAAGCCAGGATATCCACTATCATCACTATTATTCAGTATTTTATGAAGAAACCTGGCTATGATAATAAAACAAGAAAATTGAAGAAATAAAAATAGGCAATGTAGAGACAAAACTATCACTCTTGGAAAAGCTCAGAGATTCAACTAAAAAACAAGCTGAAATGACTTCATTAAAATTTCAGGACATAAAATAAACCCACATAAAACATCAGCATTTCCATATACTTTCAAGAAAAGTTAGCAGTAAAAGATAGAAAAAGAAATTTCATTTAAAATAACAGCAGACAATATAAAATATTTGGGAGCCTACCAATCAAGACAAACCTAGGGATTATATGAACACAATTACAGAACAGCTTTCATAGAAATAGTCAGATCCAAACAAATAAAGAAATATTAATTGTTCTTGCCAATATAATAAAATGACAATGCCAGATAGATTAATATAGCTAGTCACTGACAAAAGAGTTTAAAAAATGATATTAACAGGCCTATATACACAAAAATATTTTAGAAGCTATTTTTGTGATGTCAAAGAATTGCAAATTGAGGGAATGACTAAAGAAATGACATATGATTGTAATTAAATACTATTGTGTTGCAAGAAATGATGAGAGGGATGGTTTCAGAAAAACTTGAAAAACTTATATCAACTAATGCAAAGTGAAATAAGTAGAGACTTAGGAGAACATTGCAAACAGTAATAGCAATACCATAATTGTAATAATCTGTAAAAAAAAAAAACTTAACCACTTTAATCAAAACAATAATCTAAGACAATTCCAAAGGACCAATAATGAAAAATGTTATCCCTCTCCATAGAGAGAACTGGTGACTTCTGAATAAAGATTGAAGCCTACTATTTTTATTTTCTTTATTTTTATCATTTTGTCTTTGTTTTCTTTTGCATTGTAGTTTTTATGGAGATGCATTTTACATGGTTTTATATGTATAATTGAAACTAAATTGGGTGCTTTCTCAGAAAAGTTTGAATATTGAGGAGGGAGGGAATTTTGAACTCAAAATTTAAAAAAAAAAATTCTTAAATGTAATTGATAAATTCAATAAAATAAAATAAACAAAAACAACAAAAATATTTAGCTGGTACAATAAAGAGAAAATGAGGTAAATGTCATGATTAGAATCTTTTCATCTCTCACTAAAATCAATTAATATATGATCAAATACAATGGTCACCAAAGAAGCAGTATAAACACTAGTTTGTTATTAAGTCCTGAGGGTATTATCTACCTAAGTAATTGTCATTGAACAATAGAAGTTGAATGTTACCTGGACTCAAGATAAATCTATGCTGATTAAATAAAGAAAAAAAAA
>JAJPUD010005629.1:38034-153105 GCA_023553655.1 Myrmecobius fasciatus | reverse complement strand
ACCAGTTTTAGAATCAGGAGAATCTGACTTCATATGTGACACTTGAGAACACTTACTGTGTAATCCTGGGCAAATCACTTAACATTGATTTCCTCCAAAAAAAGAGAGAGGGAAAGAAAATCATTAATACATTACCTGATGCTAACTCAGCTTCATGAAGAAGAGCTGAAGAACTGTCTGCTATACTCAGGTAAATTTATGCTTCTAAAACATTCTTTCCCTGCAGATACAAAGACAGAATAACACAAATTAGAGGAAAGAAAATACTTAAATCTATCCTTATACTCTTTTTAAGCATCAAGTCTAAACTTTGAAAGTTCCAGGGCTATTTATATTCTCCAAATCATAGGAATTTTAATTTTATGAACAACCAAATCATTAGATCCCATATCATCCTAGATTCTGCTTAACTAACAGAACTGAGTCACTAAAACCTACCAGGATATGGTTACAATAGCTAACACTGTCTGTGACCAAATTGGTCAGGGGATAGACAATGCTAGCCACTGTAATTTAACAAAATTATTTTGTTACATTTTAACTCCATTCTTTGTAAGGGAAGGGAGAAGGCTGGCTATCAATATAGTAATATTTAATAGTATTCAATAATCAATAGTAATAAAGAAATTACTACCATTCATTTTTATACTGCTATTTACAGCTTATCAAATTCCTGTTGAGTTAGGATAAGTATTATCATCCATATAGTATAGAAACTAAAATTAAAGCTCAAAAAGTTTAAGTGACTTAACTTTACAAGATTATAGTTAGGAAGTGGCAAACCTAAGCTCAAAGGCAGGTCTACTGCCTCCAAATCCAATAATCTTCCTATTTTATAATGATGAACTTCAAAATGTGAAAGCCATCCTTCTGAAAATTCAGTAATAACAGTAATGGTACCACCAAATAGTAACTTGCATTTTGATAGTGCTTTAAGGTTTACAAATTGCTTTCTTCAAAACAACCCTGAGATAGATAATAGTACATGGTTCAGTGAAGTGTAGTGCTCCTAAAAATTTGTTGCTATGTCTAGATGGTCTGTTTTGGAGATCCTGAGAGTATGTAGGAATTTCAATGCTTTCTTCTGATCCAAATTGGCAAGAATTTGATCAAATGTCCTTTCTGAGCCTTAATATTGTTAACACAGATAAGACTATGGTCTCTATGTCATCTTTGCTAACTCTGTGTCCATAATACTATTCTTACATCAATATATTTCTCTTCTTGATCACTTAAAAATGTACACAGATATACACAAACAATATCACTGATCTTTCTTTAACTTGGCACAATTTAAGTTTTGATTCCTTTGCTTTTTTCACAACAGTTATTTTGAAAGCCATATACATATATATAGCCATATACATGTATCCATATGTGTGTAAATAGAGAGGAAAAAAATAGTATATGTAATTTACAGGAAAAGTTTTTCTTCTTCTGTTGCTTCTTTCTTCTACCTTCCTTTATATTATACCTCTATTTTATTCCTCATTTGCAACTATACTGATGATAATAATTCATGTGGTTCAAGCATCCACAGCAATCTGTGGCTGGAAGAGGGAAAATGATGATTTAGCATGGGGCAGATGTGAAGCTAAGTTAAGACTTCATGACAGCAGTAACCACAGTCTTTGGTAATAAAAGGTATGAATACTATAACAGGTTTGATCAGGACCCAAAAAGACAAGATTTATTTGTGACTGTGTCATAGATAAGGCAGCTCCTATCTTGATTTCAATAGCAACAAATATGGTGAGGACCCATCAGGCTGTCTTAGGCTAGGCTTGGCTAGGACAGCCTGGTCCTCCCCTTCCTCAAAATAGCACCAAGTATACTGTATATTGTTTTACATAATATTGATTTATCTTGCCTACCCTCAGTTTCCCTCTTCTCCTTTATTTACCTCAAATGGCTGTTTACCTTCTCTCTTCCCTTGCCACTTTCCTTCTTGTGCCTTCCTCAAATCACATCCTTTTCCCCATCCTCTCCACTTCGGCACTAGCAGCATCATTGGCCTTTGGCCTGTTCAACAAGAAAAAAAAAAGACAAGTTCTCAAACTTTTTATTCTCCTTAGATAACTCTTCCCAGTTTATATCCATTGATAAAATTCTGATATTTCCAACTCTCCCACTATTTTGATTCCAGATTAATCAAACTATATTTTAAAAATAAAATGGCACAAACTTCGCATGATCTTCATTAACTTCCAGGCTTCATATAAAATGCTAATTCTACATGATCTTGTACATTAAGCACAATGAGTTCAATAGAAGGATATGACAGTCAAAAAGTTAACATGATCTTAAGCTATATTCTAGTTCAGAGGCAGTTTCTAAAACAAGGGTGGTAACAGTTCTGCTATACACTCTGATCAAAATATATCTAGAATAATCAGTTCTGAATCATACATTTTAGTAAACAAATTCATAAACTTGAGTATATACAAAGGAAGACATCCAGGATGGTGACAACATTGGAGACCATGCCACAATAAGATCAGTGAAGTGGGGCAGCTCGGTGGCGCAGTGGATAGAGCACCAGCCCTGAAGTCAGGAGGACCTGGGTTCAAATTTGGTCTCAGACACTTAACATTCCCTAGCTGTGTGACCCTGGGCAAGTCATAACCTCAATTACCTCAGCAAAAAGAAAAAAAAAAAAAAGATCAGTTAAGTAACCTAGAGAAGAAAAGACTTAGAAAGTACATGATGTAGAACAGTTCTACTCAAGAATTAAATTTGTTCAAATTGCGACTAATTGTTCCAATTCAAACAGCAGACTCAGAACACAATAGATGTCTTAAACTTTTGGATCACAGTGTAACTGAACATAGGGGTTGTGAAATAATGATTTATTGTCAGTATGTTTGATTTGTATACCTATATAAATAGGCCACATAAAAATTCCTCAAGCAAAAAGGGGGAAAAGTTTAAGAAGTGCTAGATTATAGGATCATACATCTTGAACTGAAAAGAACATAAGAGATCATGTGATCCAATCCCCTTATTTTAAAGATATGAAAAAACAGACTTGGGAGATTAAGTGATTGCTTGAGGTCTGTTGACTGAACGAACTATGAACAGCGTGTGAAAACTGTAGCAGTAGGCTTTACCTTGATAGCAAGAAAAACTTTGCAATAATCAAAAGTTTTAAAAATGTTAGAAAGGGCTGCCTTGAGAGATATTGTGTTCCTTATCAGTGAAGGTTTGTGAGAAGCAGCTGTATGATAATATGTCAGCCACACTACACAGGTGACACCCTCTCAGATATAGATTAAACTAGATGACCTCTAAGGTCCTTTCCACTTCTGAGAATTTAGAAAAATTCATCATTGAAAATATCATGTTTAAGTGGAGCCAAAGGGTTGAACATGCTTCATCCAAATTACTATTTGGGTTTTGTTTGTTTTTTTTTTTTTAGGGCCATTAAGAACAATTTCATGGTAATATTATCTTTCCTGTTAGCCTATCTTCAAAAACTAAAGTTTAAATAAAAGAAAAAATTTATGCACTCATAATTTTTCAACACATAATAGGTACAACACTCTCCAGGGACTTATAGACAAGTTGGAACAATAATAAGGTAAATAAAACATGGGCACAAAATACCTATTTTAGATGTGGGGAAGTTCCAAAGAGAGGAACTGCCCAATGTTATACAGTTTCTAGGAGTTGAAATGACAACTCCTAGAAATGAGAACTCAAATCTAGGTCTTATGAAGCTAAATGTTATGATCTTTCCACTAAATCATCCTAAGGGATATTAACAATAATAGTATTATTAAAATTAATTGTAGCCTACATTTATACAGTGTTTTAAAGATTTCAAAGTATTTACAAAGTACTTTCTTAATGCTGTGAATTATGTACTATAATTATTCTTATTTCCATTTTACAGTTAAGAAAATAGGTTCAAACAAGCAGTGAACCTCATTCAAGTAAACACAGAGGCACTAACTGGGGCTCTGACTACACTGGGTAAAATATCATGATTAGTAGTTTACCCATAATTCAAGAGACAATGGAGAGTTCATTGAAGGTTTCTAAGCAGAGGAACAACATGCTCAAAGTTGGGTGTTAGGAAGATGAATCTACAGTCCTATGCAGTGTGGATGGAATGGAAAGACAGTGGAAGCCGGTAATAAAATGAAAATTCACCTCTCGCTGTCTTCTCAGGATAATGGTACCCTTAGCAAAAAACAAAAACAAAAACAAAACAAAACAAAACAAAAACAAACAAACAAAAAAACAACCCATTACCATTTACACTTACTGGAGGTATTCCATTTTTCGGTAAAAATGAGAAAAAAATGTTACAATTTTCTTCTGTATTGCTTACATTACCACTTCCCTTCCAGAGTGAAAATTAGATACAAAGATTTTTTTCCCCTTAAAGCTGCTAACAAGTAACACTCTTTAATAAGCTTCTAAAGCCCAATGTAGTGAACTTACACTTAATATTTTAAATTCTAGGTGCCCTATCAAATTAATAGGTCCAAGAGGCACAATTTGTCACAAATTTTTATATTAAACAATTTGGTATTGTAGGTTCACAGGATCACAAGATTTATAACAAGAAGGGATCTCAAACTAGATGTATCTTTTGTTGTTATTCAGTCATTTTCATCGGTGTCTTTACTCTTAGTGACCCCTTTTGGGGTTTTCTTGGCAAAGATAACAGTTTGCCATTTCCTTCTCCAGTTCATTTTACAGATGAGTAAATGAGGCAACATGATTTAATGACTTGCCCAGGGTTACACAAGCTAATGTCTTAAGGCCAGATTTAAACTCAGAAAAAAGAGTCTTCTTGACTCTAGGTCTGGCACTCTATCCATTGTACCATTTAGTTGTCCATAAGTACCATAATGTCCCAGAGACAACTCAAACTCAGCATGTCCTGTGCAAAAATGTTTATGGCAGCCCTTTTTGTAGTGGCAAGAAACTGGAAACTGAATGGATGTCCATCAATTGGAGAATGGCTGAAAAAATTATGGTATATGAATGTTATGGAATATCATTGTTCTGTAAGAAACAACCAACAAGATGATTTCAGAGAGGCCTGGAGAGACTTGCATGAACTAATGCTGAGTGAAATGAGCAGAACCAGGAAAACATTATACACAGCAACAAGACTATATAATGAGCAATTCTGATGGACATGGTTTTCTTCAACAATAAGGTGATTCAAACCAGTTCCTATTGCTCAGCAATGAAGATAGTCATATACATAGAGAGAGGACTGTGGGAACTGAGTGTGGACCACAACACAGCATTTTAACACTTTCTGTGAATATTTCCTTGCATTTTGTTTTCCTTCTTAGGTTGGTTTTTTTTTTCCTCTTTCTAGATCTGATTTTTCTTGTGCAGTAAGATAACTATAGATATATATACATATATTGGATTTGTCATATATAATTTAACACATGTATTTAACATGTATTAGACTATCTGTCATCTAGGGGTGGGGGGAAGGAGGGAAAAAATTTGGAACAAAAAAATTTTTTGCAAAGGTCAATGTAGAAAAATCACTCATGTTCTGTAAATAAAAAGCTTTAATTAAAAAAAAAAAAAAAAAAAAACCTCAGCATGTCCAAAACTTTCTTTTAAACCTTGCCTCTTGCCTATTACTATTAAGTTCATTATTGGCTCAGATACAAAATTTCATTGTCAGCTTCATCAACTAACTCCAATTCCACATTTCAAATCCATCATAAAAAATATCTTGTGATTTTTACTATTACAGCACTTTTTATATAATCTTTCCCTTTCTCCATGAGCAATCACAATCCTAGGCCAGACCCCCATTACTTTATTCTGAAATGTTGTAATGTTTCCTCTTTCCCCAATTTAGTCCCCTTGTCTCAGGTTTCTCCTGCTCCAAACATTCTCTACACAGTTGTCCTAGTATTTTTCTTACAGTGCAGGTCTGATATAAATCAACAAACTCCAGTAACTTCCAACTACCTCAA
This sequence comes from Myrmecobius fasciatus, assembly GCA_023553655.1. Taxonomy (NCBI): domain Eukaryota; kingdom Metazoa; phylum Chordata; class Mammalia; order Dasyuromorphia; family Myrmecobiidae; genus Myrmecobius; species Myrmecobius fasciatus. The sequence goes on along the minus strand of JAJPUD010005629.1, from coordinate 147,139 downwards.
AGATAAAACTTAAACTTGACTGTTTGACATTTAAGGTCATGTCTCTTCCTTCTTTTCCAGTCTTCTTACAAATTATAGTCCTGGTGCTATATCTGAACCAGATATATTAGACTCTCTATATGCCTCCTTGATTCCATCTCCTGCCGACTTACCCAGCAGATTGTCCCTATCTTCCTCTTTCTAATCTTCAATCTTTCCCCCTACTTCCAATCTCTTGACCCTTCAATTCTTTCCAATCACTCCTGAACTACTGTTCTCCTCCCTTCCCCATTATGACCCCATGATGAACTAGGTCAAGAACTCTATACTGTATTCTTCTCTACTGCCTCCTTTATTGTAACATAGATCATGTCCTGCAAAGCCTTTCCCATCTGCTGCTTTTGCTTCAAACTCATGTCGCTGAATGTAGGAGAAAATCAGGAAACTTGCTTGACTGGGTGTACTACAAATCTGTGCTATATAGTTTCAGGTGGGATCTCACTGTATCAAGGTAATCCTTTTATATTTCCTTAATCAACTCACTGTCTCCCACTCACCACAGTGGTGTTTCCAAACTCTTTGATCCCTCCTCAAACCACCATGGCTTCTCTCCTTCCCCCTTCTCAGCTGAGAACCTCGCCTCATATTTCACTGAAAAAAACTGATGCCATTCATGGAGAATTCCCTCTTCTCCCCTCTTCATCTCACATCCCATACACATCTTCTATCCTCCTTACATGAATAAGTAGCCCTTCCCCTACATAAAGCAAACTCCCCTACATGCACAAATTTTCTTACTGCATCTGTTCTCCCCCTTTTATCCTTCCAACTCTCTAATTCTTCACTTTCTCCTTTGTGTACTGGCTACTTCCCTACTACTAACAAAAATGCTCATGTTTTCCTTATCTTCAAAAAATCTATTGTTATTAGCTACAGTCTCTTATCTATCTTCCCTTTTGTGGCTAACCTTGAAAAGGCCATCTATTATAGGTGCCTCCACTTCCTTTCAATCCTATCCCTTCTTGAATCTCCAGTCTGATTTCTAATATCATTCAATCAAAACAGTCTCTCTAAAGTTATCAATGACCTCTCAACTTCCAAATTTAAGAGGCTTTTCTTCATCCTTCTTGACCTCTCTGAAGTCTCTGACACAATGATTACTCTTTTCTCCTTCATACTTTCTACTCTCTAGATCTCCTTGAAACTACTCTATCCTAATTCTCCTATTTATCCTCAATCTTTTGCTGAATGGTTTATCCAGCCAAAGATGGATGCTTCCCAGGACTCTGTTCTGAGCCTTTTCTTTACCCTCCATAGTATATTATTTCACTGTTACTAAAAATAGACATTTACTATCTCATCAGATCCCTGAAATCAATTATAATCTCTAAGCTGATTTATTCTCAGATCTACTTATCCAGGCCTCAACCTCTAGACTTGCATCTCCAACTGCTTATTTCAAATCAGTTATCCTGTAGACATCTTATACTCAACAACTTAACTCATTTTCTCCCCCAAATTTTCCTCTCTTAACTTTATTATTTCTGTTGAAGAAACCATAATCCTCCCAAGGATTCAGGCTGCCATCTTTAACTCCTCACTTCCTCTCTCTTCCTATAACCAATCTGTTGCCAAGATCTGACAATTTTACCTTTATCTCTCTTCAGCCCACCTTCTCTCCTCTGACCCTGCCAGCACCCTGGTGCAGGTCCTCACCAGGTGACTCCAAGACAGTTCCAACGGCTCACTAGTTGTTCTCCCTGCCTTAACTTTTCTCCCCACCACAATCCCTCCTTCTCCAAACTGTCAAATTATTCTCCCTAAAGTATAGATCTGTCCATGTCATCCCCTTATTCAATAAACCACAGAAGCTCCCTATCACACCTCCAGAATCAAATGCAAATTCTTTTTCAAAATCTTTCACAACTTGATCCCCTTCTACCTTTCCAACTTCATATACCCTTTCCCCTCTATGTAGTCAGTGACCCAGTGACACTACTCTTGCTATTCTTCAAATAAGACATTTCACTTTGTCAGGGGTACTACCATCCTCCTAGTCTACCTGATTTAAATCTTTGGTTGTAATTCTATTCTTTTTCACTCTCACTTGTCACCCCATCAGGTGCTAAATCTTATCTCTTTTTATCTCTGCAACATCTCTTAGAAATAACCCTTCCTCTCCATATACACCCCAGTTCAGGCCCTCACACCATTGAGCTGGATGCCGGCAATATCCAGTCTGTCTAGCTCTTCCCAGTTTACTATAGTATAATACCCACAACCACTGGAGTTCTTTTCTATAGTGAAGGTTTGTCCCCACAAACCCCTGTTCAACAAACTCCAGTGGCTCCCACTAACTAGAGGGTCAAATTTAAACTCTTTGGGGAGCATTTAAAGCTTTTTACAACCTGACCTCTTCCTATCTCTCCAGTCTTGACACACACACTGCCCCGTCCTAATCTGTGGATACAGTAACACTGGTCTATTTGCTCTTCTACATGTAAGATCTTTCATCTTTCATTTCTGGATATCTATTATGCCTGAAATACCTTTCTTCCTCACCTCACCTCCAAGAGGTTTTCTTCAAGACTCAACTGACTACCTAACTTGAAGGCTTTTCAAAACCCCCTCCCCCATGTAGTGCCCTTGAATTCATTTTGTAAAATACAGAAATGCAGACATAAGTCTTCTCAGCAATTAGAATATAAGTTACTTGAGGGCAAAGGCTATTTTTGTTTGTTTTTTTGTCTTTGCATCCCCAGGTTTTAGTCCATGCTTGGCACAAAGTAAGGAACTTAATGAATTTTAGCGGTTTGATTATTGTGGACAGAATTTCAGAAGGAATTGTAGAACATTAATTTCTGTGCATGTGCTTGTGATAAATAGGTTGTACTTATGACCTCTGGGGAACAAAGTGAAGAAATACTTTTGGATTAAGGAATACAATATGATCTTCAATATTATGATAATATATAGGAACTCATTTCTGTGGCACTTTGAGGATTACAAAGCACTTTCCTTATAATATCTCTATGAGGCAGATAGTACATGTATTATCCCCATTTTACAGAAGAAAACTGGGACTCCAAATTTAAACTGGTCAAAGAGTTATTAGTAAATGTTAAAGCTGAACCCCAAATCTGGGTTTTTGGACTAAGAGCAGCAAGCATTTCAAAACTGTTACCTTGCCTCTCTAGCTTATATTAAGATATGGGCAGAATACTCAGAGCTTCAACTGAATCAACTACACTGGATGAGATATCTATATAGATTATTAATAGATTATACAGAGCAATACTGTATGCAGGAAATGGAAACCATAACTGGAGCTTGCTATTCTTCATAATCAATCAATTCAGCTAACTAAACACTTAATAAATATTATAGTTATAATGTATGTACCAGATTCTGTACAAATGTCCCAAACCCCCAAAAATGTTCTTGCCCCAAGGAACCTATTGTCAATCAGGGGAACAATATTTACATATATCTATATATACATGTGAGTATACACACATACATATATGGAAATGCTAGTAGTTAGGGAGATTAATTGAGGCTTTTTGTAGAATGTGACACTTGGGGTGAGCTTTAAAGGAAAATTCTAAGAGCTCTGTAGAGGTAAAGAGGGAATTCATTCCAGCTGTGAGAGTAAAAGCGAGACAATAATATGTGTGAAAGCAAGATGGTATTTATATTGTCATGTATGAGAGGGGAAAAAAAGGCCAGTTTGGCCACTGTTGAGTGTGTGAAGGGAAGTAGCAGTTAAGTAATAAAGCTGCTTTTTCAATCTGTCTTACCAACCATAAACTCAGTTCCATCCATGCCCCAAAGAGGGCATTTTTGAATTAACATAAGGACAAATCTGGCTCATTCCTAACTCTTTGCCCCATCTCTTATCCTACAAAGCCAGAGTCCAAAATACCTCCAAGCTTCAAAGGATTTACAATTTCATTAATGTGAGTCTGACTCACTGATGCAGTTCATGGACAATCCATAACTTGGTCAAGTTTCATGAGTTGCTAATGCTGAAAAAAAATTCATCTACAATTAGTTAACTGTCTGGTCATGAGCTTCTTGCATTTACTTAGGCTAGTCCACCAATGAAAGAGCCACCTAGCTCAAATTCAAATACTTTCCAGTTAGGAAGAGTCTACCATAGCTTAAGCTTTATTGGCTCATCTTTCAAGACTTACTACCATGACACAAAAGAATTTTAGTGGAGATTGGTCAAAATTAAGTCATTATCAAAATTTTCCCTTCTGCCTTTTTCTCTTTTATTTGTGCCACTTTAAATTTAGAAAATTACAGTTACCATAGGTTTAGAGTAAGGAATCTTAAAGAACATCTCCTTTTAGAAATTCAACTCAATAAACATTTGTTAAAAAATATGGAAGGTATAGTGAAAATTAAAGTAAGGGATAAAAGTAGTTACAAAGATAACGTATTAAAACTGATCTCTAATCCTCTGCTGACTTCAAATTCAGTGCTTAGGGCATATCATGCATCAATGCTGTTTTTGAATTAGATGTGGTCCATGTAACTGAGCAGTTCCTTCCTACATTCTCATTAAGCCTTAAAAATGTCTTATTTCTTGTCCTTCCTTTCTAAGGCCTGTACTTATGAACAGAAATTCTTAGGTATCTTCTGAGAAAGGTGAAAAGTATGTAAGAAAAAGTCTATAGCTCAAGACCTGAGATCAAAACAAAATGCAACTTAAAAAACCACCACCACCACCACCATCTCAGAATAAGTAGTTCAAAGATACCTGTCTGGCTTTTCTGAATACATCCAATTTCCACTGTTACCTTTATGGGTCTGATATCGAAGTTGGAGCTGCCTTCTCACCAATAATAAACATACAAGATGGCTTAATCCATTTTACTTGCACTTAAAAAGCATTTTATGCCCTGAAAATACTGCACCTATTAAAATTTTCCTAATTAAACTTAAGAATGAAAAGTAGTATTATATACTTAGCAGCTCATTTTTAAGGTATGAGGAGGTACTCATATGTAATCTGTTTTCTTCATGTTCATTTTCTGATTCATATTATGTATCTATTAACTTTCATTTACATGGTGATACCTAGCAGTACAAAATATTCTGCTCAAAGGATCGTGCTTAATATTTGTATTAACGCCATTTAAGGGTCATTGTGAAGATCAAAAGAGAAAATGAATTTTATAGCACTTTATAAACACAGAAGTACTATCAAAATGTGATAATTTCTATACATAAAACTTGAAGGCACCAAAGCTTTATTTCTACACATAATGCTTATATTAAAAAGAAAAGATCCAGACAGAAATGTCTAAGAGGTCAGGTGTAGCTAACAAAATGTATAAAAATAACTTTTCTAGGTTTTTCTGCTTCAGTCTAGCTCCAAAGTAAAATGGAGTGGTCACAAATTGCAACCAAACACCTTATAGAGTTAAAAAGAAGGAGCAGTTTGCCACCAGGGCTGCACACAACAATCTGATTCGGCCCAACCCAAAATGCAGCAAAAAATAAATAAAATGGCATGCTGTAATGGATATTCATGAAGAGCTTATCCTAATTTAAAAGAAAACAAATCTAGAGTTCTTACTGCATTAATTCATGTGCGCCTGAAAGAACATTTTTATCCAAACTGTTATATTTTCTACTAAGGTGTTAACATTTTTCAGGTCTGTTCAGAAATACTGGAAATTTAGAGAGGGAACATTTTCAAATTAATATGGAGCCTAAAAGTCATTCTAAAACTCCTGACTACAAGACCAGTAACTGTAACTTACTTGGGAAGGTAAGGAATATTACAATAATGTATGTGAGATACTCTAAGGTATTTAATATGCAGTATTTTTAAACAATCAGTTTTTCTAGGTTTCTTGGCTTTCATATTAAGGATGTTTCATTGCATCCCATGGACAAAGAGAATACCTGTTTTGCCAGAATCCTAATTTAATAATTTTAATAAACTAAAATTCAAATGGTTTATTGCCACTTCCTCTCCCTGCCTCCTTCTCCAGTCCCTTGTGTTTATAATGAAGAAATTACAATTATCAAAATGAGGCAGGGAAAAATGATCTTACAATTTGTAAATCTATTTTTCTAAACAGTAATACTTGTTCAGGTAAAAGAAAAAAATTCTTTCTTAAATAATCATCAACTTAGTGCTCAAAATAAAAGTGTTAAGAGGTTTTATTTTTTTTTCTTGCCTATGACAGCTGGCATTTTAGGAAGCATCAGATTTAACAAATATAGCAAGGAACTCATTCTTCTGATGACAAAAAGACCAGAAAGACTCACTCATTAGTAGTTCATTACTAAGAATATGAACTAACTAGGCAACAGTACTCTAGAAATCAATGTGGACTCTATTAAAGAAGACTTTTATTAAGCTAAAAATCAGTTTCTAAAGGCACTGGGCTAAATAATCTCTAAGATGGCTTCTAGTTTCACAGTAATGTAAAGAAGCTTTAGAGTCAGATGGCCTAGGTTTAAATCCTTAGTATCTGTGTGACCTTGGACAACTCACTTGACCAGTCTAAGTTTCAGTTAGACTAGGTGGACCTCTTAGGGTCTTTTTCAGATCTACATCTTATGAACTGTTACTACTACAAAGTATTAAAGGAGCACAATTAGGAGTTTCTGAACAATCCAAAATTCTAAGGCTGATATCACCTTTGGCAAAGATGAAAATGCTAATAATAATAACCTACTAGGTTTTGAAAACAATTTTTCTGTCAGGCTACTTGAACAGACACACTTACTGAAAATGACATCTTAATAGAGAAGTAGAGGCCCACCTATTCCAATAGTCAATCTTGGTGGGCATAATATTTATGATTCATAAAAACTACTCATCAAATACTGCTAGAAGTATAAGAAAAAGGAAAAATGGGGAAATATTTTCCCAATAAGTCACTTGTCTAAAAATAATCATTTCGAGTATTCAGCAAACCTATCTTCTTTATTGAATCAGAGAATTTCAAACGTTGAAAGGGAATTGGGAAGAATTTTAATCCAACTGTCACCTAAGCAGAGCTCCTCTCTCCACTCCCCTCCAACAGCCCAAATTTGCAGTCATCTAATCTCTAGTTAAGATGTCCAGGGATGAGAACATCACCAGAAATCTCATCCCATCTTTACACAGCTCTTATTTTTTGGAATATTTTTCTTTATAAAAGGGCTGAAAATCAACAAATATCTCTTCTGTAGACATAGTCAATTGCTCCTAGAATAAAGTAGATATTTCTTAGCCAGGTACTTTACAATCTGTCTCCTACCTACCCTTCCAGTCTTACTGCTCTCTCCTTCAGTCAAAATAGGCTGTTAGCAATTATTGTGTATGACATTCCACATGCTATTTCTGTGCTTTTGACCAAATGGTTCTCCATATCTGGAATGATGTCTTTTCATCTCCATTTCAGAGCACAGATCTTCCTGGATCTACAGCAACTCTCTCCCTCTCAAAATTATTTGGTGGTATTTCATATATATTCTTTGTATTTACCTACATGTATGAGGATTGGATCCTTCTGCAACAGAGTTCCTTGAAGGCAGAAGTTATTTTGGTTTTGTCTCTCTCTGTATTCTCCCTTACACATGAGGGTGTTGACAAGGTGGGCATTTATTGAAGTGACAGACCATCCCTCAAAAACTCAGTCTACACTATGAATAACAATGATTTACTTAAGCCAACTCAAGCACTTAATTTTTAACATTCACTGTGCCATAGAGTGTGAAAACTGAAAGAAATAGCCTTATGATCTTAGATGAGGAAGAACATGGCAACACCTGAAAAAGATCTAATGCTAGTCACAGTTCTTTTAAAGGAAATAAAAAGAAAAGAATTAAACCCTTAAAAATGTTTGCCAATAAAATTAACAGGCATTTTTTTTAAGCTCCAATTATTAGTCCATTACTGTAAGGTGAAGAGAAAAATATACTCAAGAGTTTCAATCTAGTTGATACAAGAACACATGGAGCAATTAAGAAATACTATTACACAAAATATTTAACAGACTTAAAATGAATGGTACTAGTAGTGATTTCAATCAGAAAAGGGAAATAATTTATGTGAACTAAGATACTTAAGAATACATAGGTTTAAATGAACTCTGAAGAAAAAAAGGGAACTCCAGAAGGAATAAAGCAAAATAAACAAAATCTCAAGAGACAATAATATACATATCTTATTTTCACATATATTGATGATAATTCACATTTCTATAGTGCCTTAAAGTTTACTTAGGGTTTTTAGCACAACATTCTTATGAAGCAAATAGAAACAAAGGCCTAGGGGGCAGCTAGGTGGTGAAGTGGATAGAGCACCAGCCCTGAAGTCACGAAGACCGGAATTCAAATTTGGCCTCAGACACTTAACACTTCCTAGTTGTGTGACCTTGGGCAAGTCACTGCAATTGCCTGGGGGGGGGGGGGGAACAAAGGCCTATGATTTTCCTTTTTCAGAAGAATAAATTGTGGCCCCTATTAAGGAAATGACAACTAGCTAGAAAGTGTCAGAGCCAGAATTTGAACTCGGCTAATTTGATTCCAAGTATATTATTCTTTTCACTATACTACAATATCATCTGATTACCTCAGTGTAATGAAGTGCAGTGACTGGGAAAAAAAGCTTTAACAGGTTCTGTAAGAATAGACCTCAGTTCATCTTTTTGCACCAACTCATCTCTGAACTAGACTGTAAACTTCTTGAAAGCAGGAATATATTATACTACTTTGCTTGCCACTATGCAGCTACCAATAATAGTTAAATGTTTCAAGTACATTATTATTTAATTTGATCCTCACAGCTTTGTGAGACAAATAAAATTATATCTACTTGAGAGATGAGAAATCTCAGGTATAAAAGGTAGCACAGTGCTTTCATTAATCTATTCGCTCATTCAATAAGCATGAATTAAGAGCTTAATGATACTTTTCTGTTCTTTGCATGTGGAAATGTGCATGTGTATTTATATTTGTCTAGTTCTTAATTTAAAAAAATTTTTAAAGAAAAGTTGAGTGAGTAGAATACTAATTCTGTAACTGTGGACAAGTCATCTCTGATTGATTCAATTTCCTCATCAGTAAAAATGGAGATAATAAATAGCACCTCCTTCCCAGGGTTGTGAGAATCCAACAAGATAATATTTGTAAAGTTCTTTGCAAATCTTAAAGTGCCATATAAGTGCTAAGTATTATTTTTATTACTGTGTGACGAGAACTGTATCAGGCTTTGAAGACAAACAAAGGTTTGTGGATGACCAGGACTTCGGCAAAATACCTGCTAATTAATTATAGAAAATTTGGCATTGTATAAAGTCATATTAAGGAGTAGGCTGTATGTATGTATGTATGTGTGTATGTATGTACACACACACACACACACAGTAGGTCAGATTAAGGTAGGTTATATACATAAAAATTCCTAAGAAGCTGCCATTCATTTGTGAAGTGACTAGATTTGGACTAAGGCAAGAAGAGAAGGATTCATTTCTGCTTCCAAAAAAGACTGGGCAGGACAGACTGATATAGAAAATTAGGGGAAGGAGGAGAATGGAGATGGATTACAAGTCTACAGCAAGGTTTTAGTACAAAATTTCTAATAGCTCCTACAGTTTGTTTCAGAGATGTCCTAGAACAAAAAGGGAGTAAAAATATAAAATTCTAGCCATCTGAAATTCTCTGATCTCAGGGATTACTGCAAAGGGTTCAGAGTACAATTGTATTCACCAAATTTCATATTTTTTCTTAGCTTGCACTATTGTCAACATCTCTTAAACTGAACCCAGAACATCCATTATAATTCTTTAGGCACTGTATATGCTCAAAGAGTAGGCTTCAAAATAAAATGATAATATCTGGGGGAAAGTGATTATATAAAGTTGTTACAAGGCACACCCAATTCTGGATAAGTTTTACTCAGAGAAAGAGTATCATCATTTTTACTTAAGTAAAACATATCAGGATGTAATGACCTCCTGGACAGTTCGGCTGTATGATGTAACATACTAACCTTCAGCACAGACTGAATCTGGAAGAATTAATATGTAATTAAAAGAGATTTTCCAGTCTTTCAAAACAAAGAATTATACCTCTAAAAACAGGCGTGTATTGGGCCACAATGATTTTCATCTCTGGAAAATGTTATAATATATGTGACCTGGGGCTACATCCCTGCAAGTGACAGAAGCAAGAAAGCTAGTAACCAATAAATCATCCTGTGCATAATTTGGGGTGGAGAACAAGGGAAGGGAGAAAAAAAAAGGAAAAAAGTTGCTAATATCTTACAGCACTGGTTTTCAGAAGGAATTTCCACAGAATTTGACAGCTCCTGACCAGGGTACAGATAGGAACAATCAACTCAGGCTACTTTCGAAAAGGAGAAGCAGAGTACAATGGAAAAAACACTAGACTTACAGCTGGGTTTAAGCCCCAACTCTGACACATTAGTAAGTCATTTCCCTTCTCTGGGCCTTGGTTTTCTCATCTGCAATATGATGGGATGGTACAAGATCTCCAAGTCCATGCTACCTATAAAGGTGTATGATTCTTTGGATTAATTTCCCATGGGAAGGCTAGCTAGAGATCCAGAATACTAGATTTCCCCTCCCAAGTAAACAGCTGCCTGCTTGGATAAATCCCTAAGCACCTTGGACAAACTTGTCATCAAAGCTAGCCCAAATCCCTAGTCCAAGAAGCCAAGTGAGAAGGACTGCCAACCAGGCGCCTGTATTTGTCGATTCTACCTCCACAATATCTCCTGAATCCACCTTCCTTTCCACCTACAGTGTTAAATCCAACCTTCACACAGGTGTCACACTATCACCCTAAGATGGAACAGCCTATGAGATAAATATACCAACTCCTGAGTTTAGCATTTAAGGCTCTCCACAATTTGGCTGCAACTTGCCTTTGCAAGCTCGTTCTCCTATATCATTCCCATTCTTCCATTTAGGTTCCAATTAAACTACTCTACTTCCCGAAAATGTTCCTCTCCAGCTTCCAAGCATTTGCACCAACAGGACAATCCGTCTCCTCGTCTGCACCTCTAAACATCTTCCCCTTTCTCCAAGGCACAGCCCATCTGTCTCCTCCTCCCTGACCCTCTCAGCTCAATATCTTGGTCCTCTCCATCTCTGCTCTGCTCTCGGCCATCGCTCCCCACCTTGGGCTCCAGCTCCGGCCCCTACCGGGGCACCCGCTTTTCCCCATCCTCCTTCCGCACCCTCGGACGGCTTTGGCAGGCGAGGAAGTGGAGCAAATTGGGGAAGCGGTTCGTGTCCTACCTCCTCACTATCCTTCCCTCGGGGACTGACTGAGCCAGGGACACGAAACTGAGACGCACTTCGACAACGGGCGGACCCGGAACCCCCGCCGGTCAGTTCGCAGCCCCCAGGGGGTCCCCGCCAGCTCAGAAGAGCCCCAGCCGGGCCAGCGGCATGATCCGGGCCCGCCACCGCCTGTACGAACTCGCGGGGCTTACCTGGGCGCTGGCCTCTCACATCGCTTCTCCGAGGTCCACCTCCGCCAGGCCCTGGGCCCGTCCCAGCCGCTCCCGCCGCTCCCGCCGCCGCCGCCGCCACTACCGCCGCCTCAGACCCTCGTCCACCCGGAAGCGCTTCCCTTGAGCCCCGCCCCCTCGGGCGCCACCGCTTCCGGCCGGAGGGAGGGGAGGGGCGGGGCAGGGTGGGGCGGGGCACAGAGCTGCTCCCTAGGGTCCGGGGGCGCGCACCCGCCTGGGCTTCTTGAGACTGAGACGGGACCGCTGTCCCGCGGTAGTAAAGACAATGAGGCAGGGATTCGAACCCAAATCTGAACGAAGCCATTCTGGAGTCCGAGGACCGGGACTCCGGGCTCGGCTCCTCGGTTGACAGCCCGTGGCCTCGGGCAAGTAGCTGAAACTTTCCTAGCGGACCGACTCTTGGCCCCCAAGGCTCCTCCCAGCCCTTGCTTTCCGGCCCGAAAATCCTGGAGGCAAGAGCAAAGCCTTCATAAATTCTGCCACTTTGGCTGACCCGCCGACCCCTGGCTTCTCGATGGGCCTCCCTTTCCTCCTGTGAAGGGTCCCGGCCTTTGCAGATCTTAGAAAGAGTAGGAAGAAGTCCTCCCAACACCCCTGCCAGGCCCCGGTCAGCTGTATTAGTAAAGTGCCCGGACTTCTGGGGTTTACTCCATGTGGCTGCCCTCGAGCAAGTCACAGCTCCCCGGGACACCAGGGCAAAGGTGCCGCCTGGCCCCACGTTTCGGTAAGGCTTAAGATAGTTTTGAGATCCTCTATTTTATTTTGTGTCGAGACCCAACATACATACATACATGCAAAGCCCTTGCTAAACACTGGGGAGATTTTTTACTTATGTGTCCTTTTTTTCTTTGGTATGGATATTTCTCTAAATTACTCTCCTCCCCCTCTTAAATAATGGGCCGCCTAAAGTTGTGGCAGGAAAAAAAAATTATCGTAATATGTCCAAACTGCCGACAATAGTCTTTTGAGCTTGACTAGACTGATCCCAGCACAACAGAAAATGCCGTATCACCAAGCTCATGATTGCAGCAGTTATTCAAGTAGCTGACTGTGTGGGGATGGGGTTTGAACACACAGATGAATATAACACATAAGATAAATAGGGTGAGTTAAGTTGAAAGGAAAGATGCAAGGAAAGTGCTAGGAGAATTTTAAGGAATTTAGGGAGAGCTGTGTGGCTCAGTGTATAGAGAGTAGTGGATCAGGAAGTCAACTTCAGAAAATGTCACTTAACCACTGTTTACCCTGAGTTACCTCATCTGTAAAATGAAGATATTAATAGCACCTACCTCCCAAAGTTGTGAGGATCAAATGAGATAAAAATTGTAAAGAGTTCAGCATAATGCCTGCATACAGCTCCTGCTACATAAATATAGGCTATCATTATTATTATTGAAAACAAGATTTGAGGGAAGGGAAAGTGTGATGATGGCAAAGATGGAAAGTTTAAGAGAAAGGTTCCACGGAACCTTCATGGAATAGGAGGCATCCTGAGCTTAATCCTGAAGAAAGAAAATTCAAAAGGTAGAAATTTCTATTAAGTTCAAATTTTTTATCCAAATTCTTCCACAATATGGTGGGCACTTTACTTTCCAGCTTTAAGCCATACTATTACTGTCTCCAATCAAATTGTTAACATACACATGCCATTCTCTGTATGTGATATGATCTATCCCCTCTCAGATCTCATCACTTGAATCCCTAACACATCATTTAAAGCTTAATGCATATGGCTCTTCCTCCAGAAAGCCTCCTAATCTCTTTAGCTGTTAAACCTTTCTCCTTTGTTTTCACTCAGTCCTAGGTATTTCTCATACACAAATATTCTTGTGTAACATAGTTATCTGAATTTGTCTTTTATTTCCTTACTAGGCCATAAAATTCCACAAAGGTGGGCCAAAGCCTTATCTAAATTTTGCAATGGCAGAGCTCCTTACAGAGCAGATGCATAACAAATTTGAATTGAATTAAATGACAAATGCCTTGGCCAGTAAAACACAGCAATAAATAGCCTTACATTCTCTGACTTGAGGACATTATGTGTAAGTATCCTCTTGGCTTTATTTATTACTACAGAAATGACAAGCATCCATTGAGTAGTGGGAACTAGCTTGTTAATGGGTATGGTAACTGAGGAATAAATAAAACTAACTCTGTGTATTCAACAATTTTTTTCTGTAACTTTAAAGTCTTTCCAGAGTCAGTGGCAGTAATGCCAATACTGACATAAAGCAAACTTATATATTGGATTTTTCTGAGAATGTAAGCCTTATTACATCCATTACATCTCTGTGAAGAGATGGAAAGCATACTTCATCACTGGTCCTTTAAAGTTATGTTGATCAGAGTGCTTAAATTTTTCAAAATTGTTCCACTTTACACTATTATAGTCCTTGTTCAAATTGTGCTCTTTGTTCTCATCACTTCACTGCATTCATTCATAATTCTTTCCCTATTGTTATTTCTTATAGCATAATAATATTCTATGACATGCTTAGCCCATAATTTATCTGTTTCCCAATTGATGGGCATTCCCCTTTATCTGTAAAGATAAAGTTTTACATAGTTGTTTTCCTCTTTCATTTATCTATTATAGACATATGAAGAATGAGTATTAAGAAAAATGATTATCCAAGAGTAGTTGGAACTCTATAACACTGAAGAACTGGATTTGAAGTCAAGAGGATATAAGCTTGAATTCTGGTTCTCCTGCTTAATACTTATCTGACACTAAGCTAGTCACTTTTCTCTGGGCTTTAATTTTCTCTTCTATAAAAGGATGATAGGACCAAACAGAGTCATTAGGTATCTTTTAGTTCTAAATTCAACAATCCTATGAATTTACCATCCTTGAAATCTTAACACAACATCAGAGAAGACACAATAAGTGACACCTCTAGGTCCTTTCCATATCCCTAAACCCATTTTCCATTTAGCCAAAGGGAACTTTCCTATCCCATGCCAACAAGCCTACTTTAGTGGACTTGGAATTAGGAAACCAAGGTTCAATTTCCTACTGTGACATTTACCAGCTGTGTAACCATAGGCAAGACACAACTTCCTTAACCCTTATCTTATTTTGTAAATTTCAAGACATTCATCTAAAAGTTTTTATATGTGGCAGTCCAGAGCTAGAAGGTTCTAGCAATAAGCTTTCCATTTTAGAAATCTCTTGATGTTGGAGTCTAAATTTAAAAAATTTTACAAGTGGAGGACCTCATGTAGAATTTTCTTCATGAGCATGTCAAATTCTATCAGGTTTTGGAGCTGGTGGTCTAGGTCTGACACCATCTAGAAGTTTATCCAAGCTGTCTGGAAGGGAATGTTCATTTAATTGTAGTATGGGATACCTCTGAAGTCAGCCAGACTTAGGGCTCCCTGCTTGTTTCTATTTAGCTGGCCCAGAAGTGGTCTATAATTTAAAGTTGTTAAACCTTATTTTCAGGATCTTTTTCCAGGCTTTTTTTGGATATCAAAGAGTGAGCCTGGTTTTCTCAGACTCTTCTATATCCTCTCCATTAAATGTTAATCCTAAAGGCAAATTTTAACAGTACCTTCTCTGTCCCATTCTATTCCTTACAATAAACTTGAACTTGACCTTAACTGGAAAAAAAAATTCCAAGGCATTACAGAAATGGAAATTATTATTGTTGTTATCTCCTAGAAATGCAGGTGAAGAAACCCCAAGGCCACAATTATTGGCTTTTATTACCCTGGGGGAGCTATGAGATCATGTTTGAAAGAAAGAGAGGAATGGCAGTTAAAGGGGCATAGTGCATAGAGCTCCAGGCCTGGAGTCAAGAAGATCTGAGTTCAAATTTGGCCTCAGACCCTGGGCAATTCTCTCCTGGCCTCAGGTTCCTCAATTGTAAAATGGGGGTAATAAAAGCACTTACTTCCTAGGGCTATTTTGAGGATTAAATGAGATAATAATTGCAAGGCACTTAGCATGGTGCTCAACACAGTGAGAACTATATAAATGTTAGCTATTTATTAATTGTTACTCTGTTATTTGTTAATTGTTAATTATTTACATCATTAATAATAATATCATTTTTCCTTTGTCAAAACTTTCCAAGCAATCATTTACATTTACATTGAACTTCAAAGAGTTAAGCTATAAAAACAAGAGAGTCAGGTACATATGGCAGAATTATTCCCATTCTATAGATGAAGATACTAAAAACAATAAAGTTATGTTCATTTCAAGCATAATGGTTAACTCTAGTTTAAAAAAAGAAAACAATTTCTGAAATTATAAGAGAACTTAATTAGGATTTTACAAAAGTATTAATGACTTAAGGAAGGATGATTTAGAATTTTCTACTGCTTTCAAATTTGCCTAGATTGAAAAAGTTTCAAGAGGTCAAGAATGTCACGGGAATTAATGAAAAAAAATGCAAACAAAATTATAAAGTAGCAGTCATCAAAACAATTTGGTATTGGCTAAGAAATAGAGTAGAAGAACTATGGAATAAGTTAGGTTCATAAGACACAATAGTCAATAATTATGG
Organism: Myrmecobius fasciatus; assembly: GCA_023553655.1. Classification (NCBI taxonomy): domain Eukaryota; kingdom Metazoa; phylum Chordata; class Mammalia; order Dasyuromorphia; family Myrmecobiidae; genus Myrmecobius; species Myrmecobius fasciatus. The sequence continues at coordinate 131,131 of JAJPUD010005629.1, read as the reverse complement.
CAATGTAGTGTTTGATAAGAACTCACTAACAAAATTTCTGGAAAAACTGGAAAATAGTATAGCAAAAACTAGGCATTGATGAACACCTAACACCCTATACAAAATAAGGTCTAAACAAGTTCATAATTTAAACACAAAGGGGGATACAGTAAGCAAATCAGAATAATAAAGGGTAGTTTACTTCTCATATCTGTGAAGGAAGAAGGAATTTATGGCCAAAGAAGAACTAGAAAACATTATATAATGGATAATTTTGATTATACTAAATTAAAAGGTTTTTTTACAAACAAAACCAATGAAGCCAAGATTAGAAGAGAAGGGGCAGCTAGGTGGCGCAGTGGATAGAGCACCAGCCCTGAAGTCAGGAGGACCTGAGTTCAAATCTGGTCTCAGACACTTCCTAGCTGTGTGACCCTGGGCAAGTCACTTAACCCCAATTGCCTTAGCAAAAAGCAAAAAAAAAAAAAAAAAAAGATTAGAAGAGAAACAAAACTGGGGATCAGAAAACTTTACATTGAAGGGTTCTGATAAAGGCCTCATTTTTTTTATTAAAGTTTTTTATTTACAGAACCTATGAGTAATTTTTCTACATTGAAAAATGTACTTTTTACAAATTTTCTTGGCAAAATTTTCTATTCCAAATTTTCCCCTCCTTCCCCCCACCCCCTTCCCTAGATGGCAAATAGCCTAATACATGTTAAATATGTTAAAATATATGACAAATCTAATATGTGTATACATATCTATACTTATCTTACTGCACAAGAAAAATAAGATCTAGAAAGAGAAAAAAAAAAACCTAAGAAGGAAAACAAAATGCAAGCAAACATTCAAGAAAGCATTAAAATGCTATATTGTGGTCCATACTCAGTTCCCATAGGCCTCTCTCTGGATGTATATGACTATCTTCATCGCTGAACAATAGGAATTGTTTCGAATCACCTCATTGTTGAAGAGAACCATGTCCATCAGAATTGATCATCATATAGTCCTGTTGCTGTGTATAATGATCTCCTGGTTCTGCTCACTTCGCTCAGCATCAGTTCATGCAAGTCTCTCCAGGCCTCGCTGAAATCATCCTGCTGGTCATTTCTTACAGAACAACAATATTCCATAACATTTACATTCCGTAGTTTATTCAGCCATTCTCTAATTGATGGGCATCCATTCAGTTTCCAATTTCTTGCCACTACAAAAAAGGCTGCCACAAACATTCTTGCACATGTGGGGCCCTTTCCCTCCTTTAAGATCTCTTTGGGATATAAGCCCAATAGAAACACTGTTGGGTGGGTCAAAGGGTATGCACAGTTTGATAACTTTTTGAGCATAGCTCCAAATTGCTCTCCAGAATGGTTGGATCCAGAATGCACAGTTCCACCAACAATGTATCAGTATCCCAGTTTTCCCACATCCCCTCCAACATTCATCCTTGTCTTTTCCTGTCATCTTAGCCAATCTGGCAGGTGTGTAGTGGTACCTCAGAGTTGTGTTAATTTGCATTTCTCTGATCAATAGTGATTTGGAGCACCTTTTCATATGACTAGAAATAGTTTTAATTTCTTCATCTGAAAATTGTCTGCTCATATCCTTTGACCATTTATCAATTGGAGAAAGGCCTCATTTCTAAAATACAGAGAGAATTGACTCAAATTTATAAGAAAAAGGCCATTCTCCAAAGGATATGAATAGACAATTTTCAGATGAAGAAATTAAAGCAATTTATAGTCATATGAAAAAATGCTCTACATCACTATTGATTAGAGAAATGCAAATTAAGACAATTCTGAGGTACCACTTCACACCTCTCAGATTAGCTAAGATGACTGAAAAAAATAATGATAAATGTGGGAAAACTGGGATACTAATACATTTTTAATAGAGTTGTGAACTAATTCAACCATTCTGGAGAGCAATTTGGAACTATGCCCAAAGGGCTATCAAACTATGCATATCCTTTGATTCAGCAGTGACTCTACTAGGTCTATATCCCCAAAAAGATCATAAAAAAGAGAAAAGGATCCACATGTGTAAAAATTGTTTGTAGCAGCCTTTTGTGTGGTGGCAAGGAACATCAGCTGGAAAATGCTTGAATAAATGATGGTATATGGATATAATGAAATATTATTGTTCTGTAAGAAATGATCAGCAGGAATATTTCAGAGAGGTCTGGAGAGACTTATAAACTGATGCCAAGTAAAGTGAGTAGAACCAAAAGAACATGTGAAGCAACAAGGTTATGTAATGATCAACTTGGCTCTTTTCAACAATGAGGTGATTCAGGCCAGTTCCAATAGACTTGTGATGGAGCAAGCCATCTTCATCCAGAGAAAGGATTATGGGGACTGAATGTGGATCACAACATAGTATTTTCACTTTTTTTATTGTTATTTGGTTGCTTGCTTTTTCTCTCTTTTTTTTCCTTTTTGATCTGATTTTTGTTGTGCAGCATGATAAATGTAGAAATATGTTTAGAAGAATTGCACATATTTAATCTATATTAGTTTACTTGCTGTCTAGAGGAAGGAAGAGGTGGGGAGGGAAGGAGAAAAATATAGAACACAAGGTTTTGCAAGGGGGAAAGTTGAAAACAATCTTTACATGTATTTTGAAAAATAAAAAGCTATTATTAAAAAAAAGGTTTCCACTTAAATCTGTTAAAATTGTTGCTTATCCTAATATTCCCGATAATATTCCCATAATGTAGCTAAAAAATTAATAACCATTAGAATAAGTCATTGAATGTCAGAGTAGGAAGGGACCTTACAACATAGAATAATAAGATTTGAAAAAGAATCATAAAAAATAGAATATTTGTAACAATAGAAATGCTAGAAGGAATTTTAGAGATCAATGTCCTAGTACAAAAGACCAAAAGGAACATAGTCCTGGCAATGATAATTCTTATATAATCTATAATATTGAAAGAAAACAAAAAAAAAAGAACCAGATTTTGCTGTACGAACAGCAGACAGGAAAAAGGAAATTTAAATTGTGCAATCGAAAGAAGACTACACTTATTAGGCAGAGAATCCTAGAATATCAAAGCTAGAAGATGTCTTGACCCTGGAGTGTCTAGGACAATCCATACCTTAAAGGAAAGCTTTTATGAAGTATCCCCAATAGGAGGTAAGCCAAACTGTTTGAAAATTTCCAGGGATGGAAAGAACACTATCTTTTGGGAGAGCCTACTCTTATCTTGCACAGGAGTAACTGTTAAGAAGTTTATTCTTTTACATTAAACCTAAATCTGCCTCTCTTCCTTTCAACTTGGTTGTTCTCTTAAAGTCAAACAAAACCAATCTAATCCCTAACCACAAAATAGCTCTTCAAATACCCGAAGATAGTCATCATGGCTCCTCCTGGGACTTCTCTAATTTAAACATTCCAAATTCTTTCAACAAATTCTCTTGTGTCCTGGTTTCTGGTGTTCTCAAATCAATGCCCTTCATAAAATGGAGTACCAATAACTTCATGTAATACTCTGGACATTATACTTCTTAGGACTACATAAATCCAGAGCTAGAAGGAACCATAGAGGTCATTTAATAATTACAATTCTCTCATTTTACTTCAAAATGTTTAGGGACTTGCCCATTCACATAAGGGACAAGTTGAGCCCTGGGTCCTCTTTTTTAAGTTTGGTACTCTTCATACTATATCAAATTGTAATCTAAGACTGCATTAACTTTTTTGGCTACCACATCACATTGTTAATTTATCTTGGGATAAGGCTATGGACTTGACCAAGTATGAATTCCATTTGACCTAGAAGTATCTATTGATCACAGAATAGGGCCAGATCTTCCTGCTACCTACATTCTTAGTTCCTTGCTATCTGAAGCTATAGAGGCTGATGCCTCCACCTTTAAATTAAGGTCATAAACTTCAATCTTTCTTTCTTCATCCTATGATTAGCAAACTCTTCCCCGATGCTTCCCCTTTAAGGTTATCTTGAATCTATGCTCTATGTATTTCAATTATACAGAGAGATGTAAACACCCCGACTCCCACAAGAATGTAAGCTTTGTGAAAAACAGATGAATAGGCAGAAACCTGGATGCAGAGAGACCATTCATGATTTTAAATTCTGAAATTCCCTTTTTAAATTATAACCGTCTCTACTTTCATCTCTCCCTATGGTGCTTTCCTCCTAAACCTATTATCATGTCTGCAACATCCAGTCCCTTCCCATCCTCTGCTCTCCCAATCTATTACTTCTACACAGACCTCACTTTCCATTCTATAGTCTTGACTTTTATAGCTGATCACTTTAATTAAACATTATCCTCCAGTCTTGAATACTCTCTCTTTTGATAAATCTCCAATTTCTTCCCTGGATAACCCTTCCCATCCATGTCATTTAATTCCTATTTCTGTTTCACTAAATATCACTAAAGAAAGATTGCTATAAACTAGAAATTCATATTATCAAATCTCAATTGGACCCTTACTACTGTATAACTATCTTTTTTCTTCCTTGACTCTCTACATTGCTTCCTTCAGCTGCTGTTTCAAAATTCTCTCTGTAAATCCACAGATTTTTCTTCCAAGTAGTATCACTAACTTTCTGATTTACAGAAGAAAAAGAAGCCATTTGCTGTGACTTCTCTCATTACTTGATTTCCATGACATTACTCTTCCCTAGTTCACTAACCTACCTGACTGACCCTTTTCAGAATCAAACTTTTTTACTATCTATTTTTTCTCCCTTCATGGGTGTTCCTTAAGGCTATCCTGGACCATACAGTCATACTTTATACTCCTTAAAGATCTCAACAGTTCCTGTAGGTTCAATTATCAATTATGCAAAAATGACAACCAAATCTACCCTTAATTTCCTTCCTGAATTCCAGTCTCATAGCCAACTGCATGTTGGATATCGCTATCTGGATATTCCCCTGACACCTTAAATTCAACAGACTCAAAACTGAAATTATCATTTTCCCCCATAATCCCCTCCACCAAATTCCCTATTTCTGCCATATGTACTATCATTCTTCCAGTCACTCAGGTTAATAACCTCAATCATCTTTAACTACTTCCTCCATCACACAAATGTGAAAGTTGCTTTTATTCTTATATTGTTAATGCCCTTTCCCATTTCTCATCACTTCATATTTATCTGTCTACTCACAAATTTCCCAGTCAGATACAAACTCTATGAGGTCAAGGGCCATTTTGGTTTAAGTTTTTGTACAAAGAACTTTGGAACAGGTAGATAGTGAAAAAAATCTAGTTATTGTTGAATGAAATCAAAGGCAGGTTTCCTTTAATAAATCCAAGCTTCAAAAAAATGAAGGGGCTGGGCTACATGATTTCAAAAAAAAAACATTTTGTATTCTAACATGATTTCAAAAAAACATTTTGTATTCTAACATGATTTCAAAACTCACTGTTTTAAGAATATTTTAAAATATATTAAACCCTTAAGCCAAAGATTGTTATATTATTAAAATCCTCTCCATCTTAAACTTTCTATATTCTAAAAATCCTTTTCTTCCTGCTGTGATAGGCTGTTCTAATTTTCTAAGTTTTAAGGTTCTTTCCAGCTCTGCAATTCCATAGTCTTCTTCCACCTCTGACAGTTTATATTCAATAATGCTTTCTTTACTCAAGGAATGATTCAGCAAACCAAACAAGTTTTCTACTTTATATAATGGCTCCTTAAACTATATTGAATACAATTTTAGCACAGAAGGTAAAAAAATATATATTATCAATGGTTTTTCCACAGGACCACTAGAATCTCTTAAAGACACTCTGAGACTCTTGAAAGCTATGCCAGGTGACTCCATGTCACCATGAGATACAAAAGGCACCAGAAGGGAATAGAAAAAATAAATCTCATAGGGTTGTAGAATCTAGTACTCAAGAGTTTCTTAAAGACACTGTGAATGAAGAACTCTTGGAGTCTTAAAGACCCATACTGGAGTGCAGCTTCTGACAATGGTTATGTGACCTTGAACATGTCATTTAAACTTGGTTTCTCAGGTGGCTCTCTCTAAAAGGATAAGTTGAAAAAGAATTACTGATCTGCAGAGATAAGAATTTCCTCATTGGGAATTCATTACACTAATAAATGATGGGTGTAGAGTCAACTGAAAAAGTTTTTTTTGGAATCTCCCATTTTCCTAAAATACACAAAAAAGGTTCTGCAAAATGAAATTAGTAATCATTTTATTCCTATTGTCATAAATAAAATATTTTAAGAATGTGATAATTCATCTGGTGTGTGATACAACTCCATGTTAAAGGGGAAAGCAGGTATTTTCTTAAAAATAAGTTCTAAATGAGGACATCTTTCCCAATCACACTGATGTCATGTGCCTCAGGGCTATTTGTTCTTTCAAATAGGGGGACTCCTCTGACTCTATCAGAGAATCTCAGAGCCAAAATTTCTGAGTTCTATTATAATCTAAAAACCTGATGCTGAGACCCTTTTCAATATACCTAATAAATGGTTATTTGACTTACTTATCTTCTAGGGAGAGGAAATGATTACCTCCTAAAGGACTCTGCCTCACTTGTGAACAGGTCTAGCTTTTCCTTAGGAATATGGGAGTGGTTGTTCACCTGGATAAAACTGGTATCATTCTTGAAAAGATAGGGGAAACTAAGCCCTGGAAATACACATTTTTAAAGTGATGTCTGCTCTCAAGGAGTTCACTTCTAATGGTGAAAACATGTAGATTGTCTGCATATAAAGATGCTGAGGGTAGTCACAAGATAATCTTCTAGGGGAAGGCACTAGTTCTTGGAGGGATCAAGAAAATTCTCCTGAAAAAAATACCATTTGAATTGAATCTTAAAGGAAACCAGGCTTTCCAAGAGACAGTAATGAAGAGGGAGTACATTCTAAGCTTAAGGGAAAGCCAGTGTACTGGCATGGAAATAGGAGAAAGCATATAGGAGGAAAGCATATCATGTGTAAAAGATGGTAAGAAGATCAATATTACTGAAGCAAAGAGTATAGGAAGGGAAGTCATATGCAAGAAGACTAAAGGTAGGAAGGAACCAGATTGTGGAGAGTTTTAAATGACAAACATAGGGGACAGCTAGGTGGCGCAGTAGTTAGAGCACCAGCCCTGAAGTCAGGAAAACCTGAGTTCAAATCTGGTCTCAGACACTTAACATTCCCTAGCTGTGTGACCCTGGGCAAATCACTTAACTCCAATTGTCTTAGGGAAAAAAAATGACAAACATAAAAGCTATTTGTATTTGCACCTAGAGTTAATAGGGAAACATAGAGTTTACTGTGTCAGAGGTGACACAATCAGATTTGTGCTTTTAAGAAAATCAGTAGTGGATGTAAAAAGGATGGACTAGAATAGGGAAGAGAATTGCAGGAGGGAGACCAAGCAGTAAGCTATTGAAATAGTTCAGATGAGAGGTGTTTATGTTCCTGGATCAGAATATTGACTGTGTGGATGAAGAGAAAGGGACATTTGTGAGAGAAGTTGTGGAAAAAGAAATAAGATTTGGTTAGTGATTGGAAAGGTTTACTGAGTAAGAGTAGAATGAAGATTGACACTAAAGCTCCTAATCCAAGGGAACTGAGAAGATGGTGGTAACCTTAACAATAATAGGGAAGTTTGGAAAAGAGCTGGATTGGGGAGGAAAAATTAAAAGTTCTGTTTTAGATATTAGTTTGGGGTACCTATGGGAAATCCAATTCAAAAGGTCCTAGAAGCAGTTTGTGACTTGGGTCTGAAACTCAGGAAAGAGATTTGGGGTAAATATGTAGATCTGTATAATAATCTATTTAGAGATGATAAATGAACCCATAAAAATGTATTAGTTTATGCAAAGAGAAAGAAATGCAAATAAGACTCAGGATAAGATTTTGGGGCATACCACAGTTAGTGGGTATGACATGTATGAAAATCCATCAAGGCTGAATAGATCAGACAAATAGTCATCTAGCATTTATGTGCTACTACTATGTGTTAGGTACTGTGATAAGTCCTAAGGACACAAAAAAAGGCAAAAAATATTCCTTGCTCTCAAAAAGTTCATAATCTAATGGGGAAGACACATTTAAACAACTATGTACAAACAAGATATATATATATACAAGATAAATTAGGTAGTCTTAATTAAGATTAAAGACTTCTTTGAGAAGATAGTACTTTAGCTAAGAACTAAAACAAAGACAGGGAATGTAAGAGATGAAGATGAAGAGAGAGAGGCAAGAGAAACAGTTACTCAAAGATGGGCTAAATTCCAAAGTATAATGAAGTAAGGTTTAAGAAAACTAGAAATGGGGTAAGGAACTAGGTTAGGAGAAGGTTTGTTTTTTTTTTTTTAATTTCATCTTGGAAGTACTAAAGAGTCACTAGAGTTTATTGAATAGGAGACTGGGGTGGGGGAGGAGGGTGGGAGGGAGGGGGCACCTGAGGAGCAGATGACATGATAGGAAGAAAATCAGGATAGAAAAATGTCACAAACTTGGAGGGGAAAAAAAAAGAAATATCCAGAAGGAGAAGGTGGTCAACAGTATCAGATTATGAATGGAAGTTAAGAATGACACTTGAGAAGAAGCCATTAGATTTAAAGTATAAGAAATCTTCGGTAACTTTGGGGAGAACAATTATTATTGAATATTGAGGTTAGAGTTTTTAGAATAGAAGCAGACAGAAAGTGAAGGCACTAAAAGTTTTTTTTTTTAAATCAGTGTTTTAATATATTTCACTAATTACAGAAAATATATAGCTCATTACCATATGCTTCAGTTTTTCAATGGGGCAGAAAAGAAGTGTGAAGTAGAAAACTAGAGCTGCTGTGGGTGTGAGTATTGATTTTCCTGTGGAACTACTGATGAATGACCTATTATATACTAAAGCTGGTCTGTACTTTGTTTTGAAAGCAAACATTCAGCTCCTTATCTTAAACTTGCAGGTGCCAATTATGACAGTTGTATGAAAGCCAATGGATTGGCTCCTTGGATGTTGATATGTTTTCAAAAGAGCTTTACAAATGCTAAAAATATTCAATAAATTGTACAAAAAGACAGGCAAGGAGATCTGGGTATGCATCCAGCCTGAATAGTTCCCTAACTAAATGCAAATCAAAGAATAAAAGGTAATAAGAGCTAACATTTATATAGTGCTTAATATTGCCAGGGTAAGTGCTTTACAGTTGTTATCACTTTGATGCTCATAACAACTCTGGTAGGTAGGTGTTATATTATCCCCATTTTACAGATGAGGAAATTGAGGCAAACGGAGGTTAAGTGACTTGCCTGGGTCACATACCTAGTCAGTAACTAAGGTTAGATTTGAATTCAGATTTTCCACCTCTGATGCTCTATCCTCCTCACCACATCATTGCCATATTATGGGTCAAATCACAGAATAATGGAATTTCAGAATTGGAAGGTGCCACAGAGGTCACTTTATCTCTTTCAGTCTCAGCTTCATCATCCTTAAAATTTAAAGAACAATTTGAGCAATAGCCTCACCAGGTAAAATCCACCTAATAAATCTTATGTATCAAGAATATAAATTACTGTTTATAATATCAGAGGGAAATGGGAAATGGTGAATGGGAAGTGTCAGACCATGGTATGACTTTAATCTCCAGAAAAGTGTACTATGAGTCAATGGCATAATCTAAGAGCTAAAAAGTATGTTTGATTTCATTAAATGAAATGTAAAATATAATAAGAAGATGAAAATTCTATCATCTTCTACCATGGTGAGAACCTATTGGTAATACTGACAAAATGGAGTTCATTTGTGGGAGGGGGGGCAGGGAAGGCAACCAGGACCATAAGAGAACTGGAGACTATGTCATGTAAAGAATAGCTGAAAGAAATGGACATGACATGATAAGTGTTTTCAAAGATGTAAACAACTATAACATGGAAGAAAGATTAAATTTATTCTGCTTGGTCCCAGAAGTTAAAACTATCACCATTGATAGAGTTGCCAGGAGAAAGATTTCAATTCCATATAAGGAATCCTAACAAAGTGAGCTCTCTAAAAAGCAAATGGGTTTCTTCAGGACAAACTGATAATCCTAGTGGCTGGAGATGTTGATTTGAGGCTGCATAGCCTCTTGTCAGAAATGCTAAAGATTACTGCTGCTCAAGATGCGATTGCAGAAGGTTGCCTCTGAGGACCATTTCAGCTCTGAGCTGAAAGTCTGTAATTTCTAAGATCCTAAATTTAGTACTGTAAGAGGACACCTAGACCATCCCCCCATTTTACAAAGAAGGAAACAGGCCCAGGGAGGTTAAGAATAAGATAACAAGTGGCTGTCAAGATTTAAAGTCAAGTTCTAACTACACGTACACTACTCACTCACGGAGTACTTGTATTGTACTTGGAGGACACCAAGATGCAGTGCTCTAGCTTTGCTAATTGCCTAAAGGATAAGAGGAAGTGGTTAACTCCATCCATTTCAGTGTTAAATATTCTGGAATTCTAAATTAATTCTGCATATAAATAGGGAGGAATTCTTATGCAAAGAAAAATGTTCCTGTATACTTCTGGGACTGGCATTTCAGTCACACACACACACACACACACACCCTTTCCCCTCAACTTTAGATTTCTAACCTAATTTCTTTCATGACTTAGGAAGGGTGGGCTGGAGCCGAAATAAACAGGATCTTATCTGAGTAGAACAACAATAAATAGCTTACAATTTTATAAGACAAATTCCCAATAAGATAGGTCATGCGAAGATTATTTCCTTGATTTTACATAAGAAAATATTGAGATCACTATTGATCAGAGAATTGCAAATTAAGACAGCTCTAAGATACCACTACATACCTATCAAATTGGCTAAGATGACAGGAAAAGATAATGATTAATGTTGGAGGGAATGTGGGAAAACTGGGACACTGATACATGTTGGTGGAGTTGTGAACTAATCTGACCATTCTGGAGAACAATTTGAAACTATGCTCAAAGAGTTATCAAACTGTGCATACCTTTTTATCCAGCAGTGTTTCTACTGGGCCTATATCCCAAAGAGATCTTAAAGAAGGGAAAGGGACCCACATGTGCAAGAATGTTTGTGGCAGCCTTTTTTGTAGTGGCTAGAAACTGGAAACTGAGTGGATGCCCATCAGTTGGAGAATGGCTGAATAAATTATGGTATATGAATGTGATGAAATATTATTGTTCTGTAAGAAACGACCAGGAGGAGTGAAATCAGCAGAACCAGGAGAGCATTGTACCCGGCAACAATAAGACTATGATGATCAATTCTGAAGGACATGGTTCTCTTCAACAGTGAAATGTTTCAAACCAGTTCCAGTTGTTCAGTGATGAAGAAAGCCATATACACCTAGGGAGAGGCCTGGGGGATCTCTAAGTCTAGACCACAAGGTAGCATTTTCACACTCTCTATTGATGTTTGCTTGCATTATGTTTTCCTTCTCAGGTTTTTTTTTTTTTTTTTTCCCTGTACAGCAAGATAACTGTATAAAAATATATGCACATATTTGATCTGTCAAATATTTTAACATAATTAACATGTATTAAGACTTTCTGCCATCTAGGGGAGGGGATAAAGGGTAGGAGGGAAAAATTTGGAACGGAAGGCTTTGCAAGGGTCAATGTTGAAAAATTACTTATGCATATGTTTTACAAATAAAAAGCTTTAATTAAAAAAAGAAAGAAAAAAAAAAACAGCAGGATAATTTCGGAGGGGCCTGGAGAGACTTGCATGAACTGATGCTGAGTGAAATGAGCAGAACCAGGAGATCATTATGCATGGCAACAACAAGACTATACAATGATCAGTTTTGATCATCATATGGCTCTTCAACAGTCAGATGATTCAAACCAGTTCCAATTGTTCAGTGATGAAGAAAACCATATAAACCCAGGGAGAGACCTGTAGGACCTGAGTGTGGACCACAACATAGCATTATCACGTTTTCTGTTGTATTTGCTTTCATTTTCTTTTCTTTCTCAGGTTTTTTTTTTCTTTCTACATCTGATTTTTCTTGTGCAGCAAGATAACTGTATAAATATATATACATATATTGGATTTATCATATATTTTAACATATTTAACATGTATTGGACTACCTGCCATCTAGGAGAGGGGTGGGGGGAAGGAGGGAAAAATTTAGAACAGAAAGTTTTTCAAGGGTCAATGTTGAAAATTACCCATGCATATGTTTTATAAATAAAAAACTTTAATTAAAAAAAAGAAAATATTGAGGTTCCAGAAAATGACAAGTAACTGATCCAAGTTCACTCAGACAATAAATGGCAGAAGTAGGATGCAAACTGAAGTCTTCTGACTCTAAATCTAGAACTATCTATTACATCACCATTACTTTCCCATAACTGATTAACTTTTTCAGAGCCCCAATTTCCTCATATGTAGAATGAGGGGGCTAGACTAGATCAAGGGTCCTTAACTGTTTTGGGGGTCATGGACCCTTTGTGCTGTCTGGTAAAACCCATGGACAACCCCCTTTAGAAAAATTTTTTTAAATGTACAACATAAAATACATAGGATTGCAAAGTAAACTAATCATAATGAAATAATAATTTTGTTTATACTTCAGGTTAATAAACTCTGGATTAGATGTTCTCTCAGGTGTCTTTGAGTTGATCTCTTAGGATCCTTCTTGCTCTGCCATTGCTATGAATAACCTATTCTGACTGGGAGTGGAGATTCCTGAGCCTTTCCTACTTTCATAATAAATCAGTATTTGCAGAGTATCCATTGTGTAAGTAATACTGTGCTAGGCATTGAATGATTATTAGGCAGTCTTACATGGCAAACGCCCACATAACACACAACATGAGATTTAACAAGAATGTTTTTCCTTTCCCTTTGATTATTTGACTATTGAGGCACTCACCCAGGATGGTTTTATGACATTGATTTTATAGAATTATAAAATGCAAAGGCCAGAAGGGACATTGGAGGTCTAGTATAAAAGTCCAGAGAAAGGGGTACTTTTCCAAGATCATACCTGTGGGTAGCAGTGGGCTTGAGACTGAAGTTTTCAAACTGTGCATATCCTTTGATCCAGCAGTGCTTCTATTGGGCTATATCCCAAAGAAAAGGGACCCACATGTGCAAAAATGTTTGTCAGCCTTTTTTGTTAGTGGCAAGAAACTGGAAATTGAGTGGATGCCCATCAATTGGAGAATGGCTGAATAAATTATGGTTTATGAATGTTATGTAATGTTATTGTTCTATAAGAAACTATCAGCAGGATGATTTTATAGAGGCCTAGAGAGACTTCCATGAACTGATGCTAAGTGAAGTGAGAACCAGGCATTGTACAAGGCAAAATCAATATTATAAGACGATCAATTCTGATGAAACTGACTCCTTCCAACTATGAGATGACTGATGCCAGTTCCAATGATCTTGTGATGAAGTGAGCCATCTACACCCAGAGAGAAGACTGTAGGAACTGAATGTGGATCACAACATAACATTCTCACTTTTTGTTGTTTGCTTGCATTTTTACTTTCTTTTTTTGATCTGATTTTTCTTGTGCAGCAAGAGAATTGTATAAATATGCTTATACATATTGGATTTAACGTATATTTTAACATGTTTAAAATATACTGGATTGCTTACCATCTAGGGGAGGGAGTTGAGGGGAAGGAGGTGAACATCTGAAACACAAGGCTATGCAAGGGTCAATGTTGTCAAATTATCCATGCATGTTTTAAAAATAAAAAGCTTTATAAAAATAAAAATATAATAACAAATTAATATAAAAAATTAAAATTAAATTTAAAATATTATATACATATATATGTATCTTACCAAAAAATGAGCTAAGATTGAAAAACCCTATTTTGCAGAATAGAAGCAAATACTTGACAAATCACTTAACTTCTATGAGCCTATTTCTTCATCTGCAAAATGGGGACAATAATACTTATATTAAATAGGTCCCAGGTTACTGCAAGGAAAGTACTTTGTAAATTCTAAAGTGTTACACAAAGGTGAACCGTTTATTATTATATTAAGCACTCCTCCAGTGTCTCATCATGGATGGAAATGGCCTTGCATTCCCAAAGGATATGCTAGCAGAATATAAATACCAAGCTGGACAAGTTTTGAGTATGAGCCCACTTGACAGACTCTCTCCTTTGAAAACGAGCCCATCTAAGTGCAAAGAAACTTTCTTTAGATGATTTTGCCCACAAAAATGAAGGGATGCAATCTGCATAGATAGAAGGATGTTCCATCAACAAAATCCTAAATTTTTTTGAAATGTTTAAGATAGGCAAAATTTAGCTATATATCTGAACCATGAAGAACTATAGAGAGTATATGGAAAGGAAAAGTGATAGAGAATATAAGAGAGTAATAAATGATCAGGACCCAGATGTTTGGGTTTTGAGGAAGAACTCTCTCCATGTTTTGGTTGTGGCAAGTAACAAATGGGGGGAATCAGTTAATCCAGTTAATCTGAATGGACATGAGATTATGCAGCAAATAGGAAATTCATGGCTAAGAACTCTGATTTTCACATATTACATTTGGTTTCAAAGACTCTTACAAAGTTGTACATTGTCCATGGTACTTTATTCAAAGCTTTATCCAAATGTGAAAACAGCAACAATTACTGAGTCACTGGTAGAACTTTCACAATATTTTCAGAAATGTCAAGTAGAGGTTCTTAAACTGAGGTCCACGAACCTCAGGAGGTATTTTGTTTTTAATATTTTATTATTTCAATATAATTGATTTCCTTTGTAAAGTGAAACAAATTTTTCATAAATGGAAGTTTAATTTTGTTTTTTATTGCATGGACTATGCAGACTGTGGATAAGAATGTGGTTAAGAGGCAGAGAAGTTGAAAAGGCAGAGATGAGTATGATTCTAGACCATTAAAGGAAGATTCCATATCCTACATTTATGAAACCAAATAGCTATTAAATATTGAAGTATATACATTTGATTTATAAATACTCTACCTAGTCACTTTTAGGGTATGTGAAAAATCTCATAGTTCAAGCTATACCTTATTGGAGGATGTCTTTTAGAAAAATGTACTGAAAACTAATGGAAAGCCCTGCATTTAAGAATCAGGAAACCCTTGGCTCAGATATACTTGTCATTTGTGTGATCTTGAGCAATTCAATTTATTAATGAAAATTGCATGCAAAGCACTGAGCTAGGCAGTAGGGATGAAAAGACAAAAATGAGAAGCTTAGATTATATTGGGAGAATAGATACAATGTCATACACAGAAAGCTGATGGAGTAGAAAGTGATGGGAGCAAAGAAGAAATCAATAGTACCTATAGGAATATCTGAGGAGGTGCAAGGCACTACACCTGGTAGAGGTAGAATTTAATGGATAGCGAGAGGTTTATAAAATCCAGGGCAAGTGATCTGAGGCTTGAAGAAATAACAAAAATTTTAAAGCTGACTGTAAGAAAGGAATCCATTCCAGGCATGAGACTTGAATAGGTAAAAGATAACATTGATATTAAAGTTAGGGAACAGTTGAAATAGGGAATTCTAGTGGAAATAGAATATGTCAAATGAGAGTAATAAAGGTATAAAGGTAGATTGGGAGCCTGATGGTGTAGGGTTTTAAATAAACTAAGTTTTTATTTTATACCAGAGGGCAGTAACAGGCCACTTTAAGTTTTTGAGTAAGGACATGACATAGTTGAAAGAAAATTATTTGGGCAGCTACATGAAGGATGGATTGAAAAGGAGAAGAAAAAAAAAAACCTGAAGGCAGAGAGAACAAATAGCATTATTCCAAAAATCTATGAGTAGTGATGAAGACCTTTACTAGGGTGGTTGGCAACAAGAATAAAGAGTAAAGATATGAAAAATGCTGTGGGAAGGTAGAACTGACAGGCTTGTAGTACCCTCAATAGAAACAGGGAAACATGAAAAAAGGTGGAATTAGGGAAAAGATAATGAATTCAGTTTTGGAGAAGATTGAATTTGGGGTATCAACTGAGGTGTCAACCAACTGAAAATCCAACAGGCAGTTGGATTCCATTTGAGAATGGAGTTCAAGAGGGAGACTAGAGCTGGTTATAAAGACATTAGAGTCATTTATGTAGTGATAATACTTGCATTCATTGGAGCCAATGAAATCACAAAGGAAGAAAATGTAGAGAAGAAAAGGGGTTTCAGGACAGAGATCTGAGGAACATTCATACTTAGGAAAAAAGAAATGGATTATTCAGCAGACTGGGAACAAATAGGAAAATTACTGGGGAACCAAAAGAAAACTGTGACAAGGATGCCAAGGGATGGGAAAACAACTAGGAGGAGATACTAGTTAAGTGTTGAAAACTACAGAAAAGCCAAAGAGGATAAAAACTATGAAAATAACACCAGCATAGGTACTGATGCAGTAAAGACAAAACTTTCTAGGAGTTAACAGGGAAAAAAAGAGATGAGATAAGGGAGAAAAGGGATAAAATGACATTTTGTTGGGGCAGCAAGATCAACTGAAGGGGTTTTAAGATAAAAGAAATTTGGGTATATACCAAGAAGCCAGCAGGCCAGAAGACAGGGTATGAATATGAGACAAGTCACTTCCTTTCTCTTACTTTATTTCCTCATCCGTAAAATGAGGGTGGTGTTAAGATTAGATCAAGAGTTTGGCAAGCTATAACTTGAGGGCCAAATCCAGCCAGCTGTCTGTTTTTGTTCAGTCCAGGAATTAAGAATAATTTTTACATTTTTAAATACTGGTTTTAAGCTAGATTTAAGCTGAGTTCCTAGATCAGATGGTTTCTAAAATCTATTATCTACTCTAAAACTCATGATCCTAAGGTCCAATTCTGCTACATACTAGTTTAATTTTTTTCAAACTATTTCCCTATAATCAAACTATGGATAATGATATCTACACACACCATACACCTCACAGAATTGTTTTAAAGAAACACTTTGTAAACCTTAAAATTACTCTAGAAATGCAATTTACAACTGAAATTATTCTACTGTCTTTTAAATTTTGGCTGAAATTCTTCCATTGTAAATACTGATTTTGTGGTATTCTGCTTATATTAATTTTCAATACTTTGTATCAATACTTCAAAAGACCCATAATTTTATCAGGGTGAATGTTGCCACTTTTGCAGCCAATTTCAACTTTCTATTACTTAGTAGAGATTCAATGAATACTGTGTCCAAGAAAAGTTCACCCCATAGATGGTCAACCTCCTGGTGATGAGTCTTTCTGCATTTAATTTGGCTGTTATCAGTGATCTCTTCATTGGCAAATCCAATGGCATTTTCTGAATTCTCATCCTTCTTGACCTCTCTTGCAGCCTTTGATACTCTCAATCACCTTCTTCGTGGTTTTCTCTTCCTACCTGACTGCTCTTCAGTCTCCTTTACTAGATCTTCACATAGGTCATGTTTGCTAATTATAAGCATTTTCCCCTTCTGGGTTTTCTTCTTTTCTCCCTCTATACAACTCCATGTGGTGATCTCATCAGCTCCCAAGGATTCAATCATCTCTATGCTAATGATTCTCAAATCTACTAATCTAGCCCTAACCTCTCTGCTGATCTCTATCTCACATCTCCAAATGCCTATTACAATTTCAAACTGGAGGTCCTGTAGACATCTTAAATCCACCATGTCCCAAACTGAACTCATTACCTTCCTTCCTCTCTCCCCTTTCCAAATTTCTCAATTACTGATGAGGGTGTACCACCATCTTCCCTGTTCCCCAGTTCACTATCTCTCAACCCCATTTCCCATGTCTTGATAACACCTGTTGATGTCATCTTTGCAGCATCTCTAGAATACATCATGCCCTCCTCTTCTCTGATACTGCCATTACTCTGGTGCAGGCCCTTATTCTCCTCAAGCAATAGTCTGCCTAACACAAGTATCTCCCCACTCTAGTCCAGCCTCCATTCAGCCACAAAGTGCTTTTCCTAAACCGTTAAGTCCAACCACATCACACCTCCCTTACTCAAACTCCAATGGCTCCTTACTACATTCAACAAAATGCTCTAGCATACAAAGTCCTTCACAGTCAAGCCCCCTCCAACACACACACTCACCTTTCCAGTTTTGTAACACTTTATATAACCTCCCCTCACCACAACTTATACTTTTCAGTTTAGTTTCACTGGACTCCTTTGCTATTCCTTGAGCCAGACACTCCATCTCTTGGCTTTGGGCATTTTCATTTGTCATCCTCCATGCCTGGAATGACCTCCCTACTCATTTCTGCTTCTGGTTTCCTTCAAATCCCAGCTAAAATCCCATCTTCTACAGGAAGCTTTTC
Source organism: Myrmecobius fasciatus (assembly GCA_023553655.1). NCBI lineage: Eukaryota > Metazoa > Chordata > Mammalia > Dasyuromorphia > Myrmecobiidae > Myrmecobius > Myrmecobius fasciatus. The sequence goes on along the minus strand of JAJPUD010005629.1, from coordinate 112,900 downwards.
CCAATTTCTCTATTATAGTGTCTTTGTTTTCTTTATTCTTTCTTATTTATCCTGTATATGGCTTATTTGTGCATATTTGGTCACATATCTCCCCCCTTGGATTATGAGCTCTTCAAGGGCAGGGGCTGTTCTTGTCTTTCTTTGTATTCCCAGGGTTTAGCATAGTGCGTGGCACATGTTGTTTCTATTGTTGTGGTTCAGTTATGTTAAACTCTTTGTGACTTCTGGCCCATGATGTCCTTGGGGTTTTCTTTATAATGATTAGAGTGGTTTGCCATTTCCTTCTCCAATAGATTAAGTTAACCATACGTAACTTGACTGGGGTCACACAGACAGTAACTGAGGTTGAATTTGAACTCAGATCTTCCTGACTCTAGACCCAGTGCTCTATCCATTGAAGAACCTGCTGCCTCCTGTCTAGAATGTAGTATGCACTTAATAAATTCTTACTAATTAACTGTCTGATTGGTCCACAGACAACAGGCTCACAGAGCAAATTGGGCTCCATACTCTTCCAATTTGGTAGAACCTGAGTCTGTCTCCTTTTCTGGTTTAACTTTTGAGAACTCAGGGACATCCTCAATACTGAGGCATGGGAGGAAGACTTCACTGTAAACCATTACACAACCTTAATCCTAACTATACCCTAAAAAAATATTCTTTGATTAAATTAGGCAAAATAACCCATACTTATCTCAGTGCTATTAACTCTTACATGCCAGTACATTCTAGCAATATTCAAATGATGACATTTTTATGGAAGGCAGAGTTTCATAAAACTGATACCCACCCAAACAGCAGTCACACTCACTGCTGAGGCTTATATCATTCAAGAGATACTTGTTTTTCAAAAGCAGTTTGAATTAGAATCGGAAGACTTAGGTACCGCTAAACTCCTTCCATTTTCTCATTGTGACATGGAAAGGACTATGGGTTTCAAATAGTTATGCTAGTGGTACTAAGTCTAGCAAGAATGCCCAAGCTGGAGATGGTCTTAATGTGAGTTTCTAAAACCAAAGGAAGACTTTGAATGCTTTGTGTGGCTCAATGAACAATCAAGAAAACCACAAACAAGGATTACAAAGAAGGTGGGGATTTGCAACAGTGGAAGGAGTATTTGTACCAAAGAGACCAAAAAAAATAATAACAATAATTTTTATTTAAATTTCACTTATTCAATAGCAACTTATATTTATATGCTGCTTTAAGGTTTGTACCAATTCTTCTCTGGAGGTGGTGAAACCATTCCTACTGTATGGTGAGGAAACTGAGGTTCAGAAAGGTTAGGTGATTTGTCCAGGACCCAGCTAATAATCACTTGAGTTTGGATTATAATTTAGTTCTTGACTCCAAATTCAGAATTCTCCCCACAAACTACACTGCCTCCCATTATGATACTATGTTTAAGTAATTTAGATTCACTTAATACTCAATTCTTTAAGTTTTACTATTGAAGTGCCTGGAATTTCTAATTCCTTCAATTTAAATAATTCTGGTAGGATTTCCTAATTTTTTTCATCCACTAATGGTGAATGGCACTTGACACAAGGTTCTAACCTTAGCCTTTTTCTGTCTTGGTCAACTCATTCCCTCCAATGACTTCAATTACCACTCCAAGACAGAAGGCTCCCAAATCTGTTTTGCCACTCAACTTCTAAGAGAGGTCCTAAATAAGCTAGGAAAGGCTTTAAAAGAGTGTGCTTTATCACAAATCATTTTTGAAGCACAAACAGAGGAAATCCTGAAATACATTGAGAGATTCTCCTTTATAAGAACTCACATCTACAATTACATCGCAATCTCTACTAGAATAATCAGCTTCAAACTCAGCATGCCCAAAAGGGAGCTTATTTATCATTTTCCCAGGTCTGCTCTTTTTTTCACTTTTAAGTGGCCCTGTCATTTACTCAAGTCTCCCATTACATTCTCTTGATTATACCTCTTCAACATTGTTCCCACTTTGTCTCCCCATCTCTAGTTTCACTGCTACCACACTAAATCCAAACAAGTGTTCTCCACCTCCAATCTCACCACTCCAATCCATTCCAAGGTGCACTGCTTGAATTAAAGAATACATTTGGTCAAATCACCCTTTTGTCAAAAAATATCAAATCGTTTAAATTCAAACTCTTTGACCTGGCATTCAAGGTCCTCTACAATTTGATACTAGCCTACCTTTCCAGTTTTTTCTTCACACCACTCTTAAGCTCTGTTTTCTGAATACTCTATTCATACCTCCCTGCTTTGTTTCCTATGCCTAGAAAGTCATCTCTTTCCCTCATCTGTTGAATTCTTATCTTTCAATCAATAAGTATTCATTAAAGAGCCTACTATGTGCCAGTATTAAGTGCACTTGCCATTAAGTGCAAAGACCAACTCACATACCATCTCCTCACCAATACCTTCCCCAGTCTTGTCAGTAACCATTCTACTTGTACATTACAAATAATGCTTTGAATTAAAGCTAATGCACTTATTAAAAATCATTATAGATTAGAATTATCTGTATAAATCTTATTCTTATTTCTAATCAAACTTCAAGAGGTCCAGAACCATGATTTAACTTTGTATCTCCCCCAGAAGTTAGCACCTTACTCTGTACATTTAAGAGTTTCTCTAACTAGAAGATTTGGGATCCGAGTTGAAAAAGACTATGAAAGTCACCTAACCCCACCTTCTTAAACTGTGGTTCTCATAACAATATGGGGTTCACAAAATTATCGGTAAATGTTTAATTTTTATCCATTTTATAACTCTATATACCTGGGGTAACATAAAAATTTATCAGGCAAAATGGAATCACAAATGGAAAAAGTTTAAGAAGTCCTGATCTAATCCAAGCCCTTGCAGAAGCAACCCTGATCAAAAAGTGATTATGCCTCAGCTTGAACACATTTAGTGACTACTTTTGGACTATTACTATTATAAACATGCAATTTGGATTTAACTATTATTCACTATAACAAAACTTCTATTTAAAAAAATTAACATGTATAAGCATTGCCAAATTTGTATATTATTTAAAACATTTTCACCCTTACCTAGTTTTATATTAATATTCCATTTTCTAAATTTGTTGCACTTTCATTTCTAGAAATTGGATACTAAAGTACCTTCACATAAAATTTAACTTGTTAAGGATTCTATCATGGCTGCCTACAAATTAGCCATACAGGGTCACTCCTAAGAGGAAGGGTTCTTCCCCCTGGGGCCATGGCCCCAATTAATGTAAGTTTAGCTATAAAATTTAGGCAAGCTTCAGCATAGCATGCCCTAGAGGGTGACTAATATCTTATTAAGTTATAAATACATTTAATAGCTTCAGTATACTTGCTTCTCAGTTTGGAATATTTTAAGGGGAAAAATAGTATTCAGCCACTATAGTAGAAATGAAATGCCACTAATTTCACATTGTATTTTATTCACATAAAATTCTTCCCTTAAATTGTCTTTTTATATTGCCTATGTACTCTCTTCAAAGGGCAGTTGTAATTCTTCTACTACTAAATCATTCTAGAATTATTTGTTGCACATGGCTGGCTTATCCATTTTTATATTAAAATTGATGTTTGATTTTAAGTGGAATAAAATCCAAGTGGCTAATGGCTAATACCACTGGTCAGTCAAACCAATTTATGATTAAAGGGTAGTATTGGAATTTCTTCTGCTTCCCACAGTACATCTTACCATCTCCCCCCAAAAAATCCATCTTCTGGCAACCAACCTTCTAGTGATGAGTCGGTACTTAGGGTAAGCTGTAGATGTGTCCTTGGATGATAGAACCATCATTAGGTTTTGCATCTGGGCTCCCCTAGATTTGATGGAGCTGTCAGAATTTGTACTTTGCCAGACAAACTTTCAAGTCCACAAGATCATCTCCATACTATGATGGAGATGATTGGTGGGATTTCCCTAACCTAAAGAAAAGGTAGGTTTCTCACCTATCTTTGCAGTGTTTTTTTTTTTTTTTTATTAGACCCCTTCCTTCATGGTCACTGTACACCAAAATTGACTAGCTGCTCCCTGTATCTAACATTGCATCTCATAGCTCTATACATTTGAGGAAGGGGTCAGTCCTGCATACCCCGAATACCTCTCTTTCTGTATCCCAGAATCTTTAGGAATTTACTTCATTTTACACTTAGGATTTACTGTAGTTCTGTACATAGCCTACTAGTATATAAGTTCCTTAAGAAACAACTTATCTTTGCATCTCTAGGGTCTAGCAGAGAATGTCATACATACAGGAGGCACTGAGGCCTGGAAAGATATACATTCCCCAGTGGTCAGAAGCTTCCTCCCATTTGTAACAAGGGGAGCATATTATGTTACTTTGTAGAGAAATGCATATGAAGATAAAGAAATGGCAAAGGGTACAAAGCTAGAGAGGTTGTGCTGCCTGTAAGAAAAAAAGCTATTCACTGATCAGATAGTAGAGGAAATACACTCAGACTCCATCCTTACCCATCCACAGCACAGATAGCCCAGGCATTCTAGAGCCCATTTAAAAATTCAGGGGGTGGGGTGGTTTATAACAAACAACAGTGATAACAGAAGGTTTGTGTGGGATGATGATAAGTTTAGGTCTAAAATGAGCAGTGTCTCTTGTAATGAGCTGTTGCTGGGAAGTAGGGCTCTCTCAGTGCTATAATTTGCTGGTTCACCAGTCTGAACCACATTTAAAGAACAGTGCTTTTTGTGATAAGAGATGAGGGAGAATGGGCTGAAATAAGTGAAGCAGCATAGTGTCCAGAAAGGGAAAGAAAAAGAAGGGAATAAACATTTACATAGCACCCACTATGTACCAGGCACTGTGCTAAATATTTTCTATTTATCTCAATTGATCCTCACAACCCTTCTAGGATAGGTTTTATCATCCTCATTTTACAGAGGTTAATTTCCAGGGTCACACAGTATCTGAGGTTTGATTTGAATTCAGATCTTCCTGATTTTGAGCCTAGCTGCCGAATGCTAACAGCTGCCTCTAAGAAAAGTAAATAGCATGAAACTAAGCAGGACTTCGAAGCATTATATGTTAGGAAAAAGGAAATTTGTCGATCACGTCTATGAAAGGTGTCATGAGGGGCTGGGCAGAACTGAATAGGGTCTATAGCAGAGGTTGGAAGACAGTTGGGAGGTGGGGGGAAGAAAGGGGGAAACTGGAAGGAGTAACTAGAAAAGGCAACAAGATAGAAACATAAGTAGTCCAAGAATGAGAAAGGAGTTTGGCCTCTGCTATCAACTTGAAATTTTTGAAAGGAATCTTTCTTTTCCATGCATGGCAAAAACCAGAAAAATAATAAAGGCACACAAGCTCAAAGATAACCAACCCAAAGTGAAAACAAAGCTTTTACGAAGTTGACAGATAACATTTATTAAAACATGTCATACAAAAGGGCATGGTCTCTTCTATAAGAAGAAAATATTAAACAGTAACATTAAATTAAGTAAAACCATGCTGTACATTAAAGACAGCAATATTATATAAAGACAAAACTATTCAACCTTTGCAATACAGGCATAACATTTCACAAAATATCAATAAGATATGCAACCTTAAATGACAATTTCCTTAGAATAAAACTATGTAGCTCAAGGAAGATTCACCTGACTTGCATAAATAAAAGTAAATTTCTGGAAGAAATATTGGAAACCCCATAAAAAAGGAAACAAAGCAGCAACAACTGACATGACACAAGCTTCAAGCAAGGAAAAAAAAAATCACATTTTAAGAAATGTGTTCCAGCATTTTCCCTCAGGGCACTGTTCAATATAGTTATTCTAAATTAAAAACAGATTCATTGAAATAGTTTTAAAGTAGCAAATACTTTGCCATTTCAGAGAAAAACTCTGGTTTCACTGAATAAAGATGGAACCTTCTGAGTTAGTAACCCTATAAAGCATTTTCAATAAATATTAGTGGCACAAGTCAAATAAAATTTCACTTAAGATTATATTGGAGAAGATGCTGCATGGGTTTAGTCTCATTCTTTACTACTCCCACGTCATCAAAATGTGGACCTTATGAAACTAAGACCCTGATTTGGCAGTATCTGAACTCTATTCAATCTTCAATCAAGTGTGTAGTACCTCTTGCCCTGGGGGAAGAAGAAAAGGTATCAATGTTGTTCTTGTGTACACGTTTCAATTTCACTTCCAAAGTACCTGGCAATGCACACCATAGACAAAAGGGAGGAACTAAACCATAAAATTTTGAGGAGCATCCCTAATAAGTTCTTCAAGAATAGCCTTACAACTTGGTTATCACCCCTAAACTGGGGAAGGAAGATGAATGGAACATTAGTTATAAATTCTTTCTTGTTCAGTCTGAACTGGTGACCATAAAAAAGGAACTGAAAAAGGTCTGGTCTAGTAGTCAGAATCAAAGGGCTGGGACCCAAGAACTCCTTTTTTAATCCCATATGATCCCAGGGTGGCCTTGGGAGAAGGCACTTAACCTTTGCCTCAGTTCCCTTTCTTGTAAAATGATGATATCTACCTTATGAAAGTAGATTATTTTCATGTCCTGTCAGTGCTTCTAAAATTAAAAGCATGATATAAGTGCTAGCATTAATAATGTCACGTAACATTCACAGTCCTCATTAAGTGGAGCCTTAAAAAAAAAAATCAGGATGAGGGAAGAGCTCAAGCTAAGATTTGAACAAAAACTGTCAATACTGGAGGGGATGATATCACTACCATATCTACAGAAGGCTTTGTAAGTGTGACCTCTCCCACTCCCTCCTGCACAATAATTTTGAAAAAAGATATTTCTAAATCAGTGTTAAGGGCTAGAGAAAAAAAAAAAAGTAATCATCCCCAACACAAAGGTGGTAATTGAACGAGGGGATAGAACTATTTTATCTTGAAAAGTAAAGTATGGAAAATTTCTCTCTTAATATAGTAAGCATTCTTCTCCAAGCCTTTCCCCTGCCTCCTAACCTCAACCCCTCCCACCCCCCATCAGCCCAACTCATGCTGGGTAAAGATTTTGTGCTATCTGAATGTAGTCAGCAATAGAGTGGTCCCAACTAAGAATATCTGGGGTGATTTGTTTATCCATAACCATTTTTTAAAAAATGAAACCCAATATATTATATAAACAGCATAGGACAACAGATAAGTTGAGCATGGATCTTTAAAATAATTATAAATTAGCAGTTGGTCTACTCATCAAAATTCCTACAAAAGGTACCAACCTATTTGCAAAAGGTAAAATTGCAGTTAAAAAATTAAATCCTTGTAAAATTGATGTCAGAGATGACAATGTTTTAGAGTTTAAATAAGAAAGTAATGGAATAGACTAAAAAAAAAATCAATTTATACTCATGACAAGAATTTTTTCATTGAACTGAACAGAACTGAAAGACAGTTAATCCTATATTTGTATTTTCTAGCTCAAACTCTCACAAAACTTCCCAACCTAATTTTTTAAAGGTTAGCTTTCAAATAGATAAGAAATATACTTTCCTAACACCTTAGCAGAGGGTAAAATTGTTTGGCAGGAGTCATTGTTTCACAACATCATTAATATTAATAGGAGTCATCACACAGAAAGACCAGGACCACTTCAAAGGATAGGAAAAAATTAAGTTGGATTGTATAATCACTTCTACACAATTCCAGTCATGTAAACAAAGAAAAAGACTGGCAACTGGCAGATTTTTGAATATTAAGGAAACAGTATTAATGTGGCAATGAATCAGGAGGTAATATATAGTTTCTAGGTTAAAAAACAATATATGTATAAAGAGATTTAAATACAAAGTGCTTTTTTATATTGAGAAGGATACAGTGTTAGTGAGTAGATCCCTGTTAATTACAAGAGTGAGCTACTTTCCATTTGTCCACATACAGTGTTCAGAACTTGAATTCCTAAAGAGTTAGCAGTTTGAATAAGTCCATTGCCACCAATGGCAACCATATTTGCTCAAAGCCAATTTCTAAAAACCAAATTTCTGTTATTTTTCCTACAAAATGAAAACATTTATGCTTAAAATTTGGAAGTAATTAACCAGTTAAGTCAAAAAAAGTTAGTATAATTATAGCACCCTGTCCCACCCCAATGAGATATCTAGGTATATCATAGAACTTACAAGTATTCAAAATATGATTCCTTTTCTAAAAAGTAGTCTTCAGTCCATCAGACTGACAGGAAGAAAAAAAAATCTCAGAATTACCAGTTTCTTGTTTTCTATATATACAGATGTGTGGACTTGTGGAAGCTTGACTCTCTAAACTGCTCTGTAACAATCAGGATTTTTTTTCTTCTTTCCCATTCTGAAATACTTCCCAGCCCCTAAAAAGATTTACATTATGGGCTCATGTGGATCCGTTTTCAAGAGCTACTACCCTGTTTTATACAGGTAACAACGATCAAATTGCATGATACTGAATCAATGGACACAATGTGCCACCCAAACAGATTACCAACTCTTCTCTGTTTCACTGCAATTCTGTTTCTAAGTCTTTGCAGTGTTCATAGCTACAGAACTATACTAAATCCAACTCCTGAAACACAAGGGCTCCTAACTATAAGCTTTAGGTGTAATTTCTTTTTCCCAGTTAATTGTGAATGACAGATTTTGATTAGAAAGCTCAAATATTTGCAATAGGCCCACAACTCTGAGCAGCAACAGGTAGGACTTATGCAGGTCCAATATTTAGAGTTCACCTAGGACTCTGCTGGAGCAGTATCTGATTCAGTCACTCACATGAACAGGAACTGGAACAACAAGCCAATTAGAAATACTAATTTCTGATAACTAATTATATACCTAGTAATTATGCCTAGATAAAAAATTTTAAACTTTAGTACACTAAAATATAAAACCTTGTGTGGATATTAAGAACTTGATACACATTACTGTAGTATCACAAAAAAAAAAAAAAAAAATGAAGCTTGTACCATCTTACTATTGAACCAAGTTAGAATGTTACCTACTTTGCATCCTCCTTCATGGTTTTAATTAAAACATCCTTTAAAAAGATAAACTTAAGACCAAAAGAATTCTACTTAACTTCTCCTTTGAGGAGCCGTATCATTTAAGCTTTTAACACAGCAGAGGATTTGTTTGGTGAGACTTTAACTTAAATTCAGACTGTCTACTCCAAGTTTCATTAATAAAGGCAAAATAACATTTCAATAGGAACAAGTTATTGAGTGGCCAAAAGTTGTTACTAAATGAAAAACAAAACAAAACAACAACAATAACAATAACAAAAACAAACTTACATTTTCAGCCAAGTTCTAAATGCAGGTGGCTACATTAGAAACGAAATAGAACAAAAACAGCCCACCTACATCACAACTGGCCTGAAGGTTGAAAAGTCAGCTGAGAGATGGGTTAGCAGAGACTTGAACTCTCAGGGCAGGACTGAAGCATACTGACTTGAGAAATTAGACTTTAAAAATTGGCCTACTTACATACAGTCTTTCAGAAATATCCTCCAATTTTTAAGCTAGTCTCATAATAGCAAGTACCACACATCATCTGTGCACACAATTTGCATAATTATAATAGTTTATTTTTGTGCACACCACTAAAAAAAAAATCCACATCCTATTTTTAATTAACATCAGTAGTATTTTGCTCAGCCTTTGCAGCTTCATATGACTTGGTACAAGAAGTCACATGCCGGTGAAAACTGTCCCGCCACATAAATCGCTTCCCACAGATATTACACTCATATGGCTTTATGCCTGTGTGAATTTTCATGTGGCCAACAAGGTGATGTTTCATTTTGAATTTCTTACCACAGACACCACAGCCATAAGGCCGAAGACCAAGATGCATGCTCATATGTCGATCTCTCTGACTCTTGTGAGTGAAGCTTTTCCCACACTGACAAGGGTACAGTTTGTCAGCAGCTGAGAATCCCAAGTGGGAAGCTTCTTCTTTAATGCCTGTCACCATTTCAATGCTATCACTATAGCCTGCTGCTATAATAGTATCCTGTCTGTGGCTACTAAGATTCCCATCTGCTCTTTCTCCAGAAAACTCTTCCATAGAAGAGCCATAGAAATCAACTTGCTCGTCGTAATTACTTTCATCAGCTTGTTCATCAAACTCAGCTTCAACTTTTTTTTCACCAATATGAAAGTCCTCATCTACCCCTGAAGATTGGATAGAATGATCTGTCTGAATAGTATTGATCGATTCAGTGACCTGGTGTTCATCATAAGCAGCATGTACATCAACACCTTCACAATCCTGTTCAAATCTTTCTGGCTTCACATGGATCCAACGTTTGTGAGACATGATGCTGGGCTTGCTATATATGGGCCTTGTATAATGATATTCAGCACTATCACTGGCCCCTTCTTCACCATCCTGACTGGTCATTTCAGTACTTAGTCTATCATGTTCTGTTGAAGAATTACTGGGAAGATATTCATGTTCAGTTAGCTGAGATGACAATTCATCTTTGGAACTTTCTTCTTCATTCTCTCCATCTCTCAGTTCTTGGGTTTTAGGGAAATCTGGATGTCCACCAGAACCAAGCTCAAAGTTTTCAACCAGACCATTGTAGCTACTGCTGCTTGGTGACTGATGATCACTGCCATGATTTAGCTTTTGACAGAGGACTGTAGGATTTCCTTCTAAAACCTCAGTGCATTTATCTACCACATGCCACATCTGGAGGAAACTGGCTGCTGTCAGATAACTGACAATTTCTAAAGCAGGCATTACTAGACGTCCTGTGTAAGTAGAGAGAAGGATATTCTCAAAAACCCTTGGATTCATAACATCAGGCAAAACTATTCTTCTGCTGTTTTTCAATAGCACCTGGTCACAAAAGTAAGGTGAGCTGGCAGCAAGAACAGCCTTGTGGGCCCTAAAAAGATGTCCTTGGACTACAATGGAAACATCACATAGTTGTCCTTGTTGTCTCTGCTGGTTTAGTTTCTGCAAAATGGTGCTAGAAAAATCAGGAAATTCCACTCGAAAAGAACTTGTTCCAGACTCCATTTCATTACAAATCTAGTTCAGTACTGCAAGAGAAAGAAAAATTATTACAAATTCCAAGCTAATGAGAAATCTACTCTTTTCACTCACTCATCATCTTCAATTTCAACAAATAAAAGAACCTATCACCAAAACCACCACCCTTCCTTCAAGTATCACCAGAGTAAATAGCTTATTTTTGTCTTTCCTTTCTTGACATATGAATATGGGTCAACAAATTTTGACACATTATCTATGATAAGACTGAACAAGGCCTGTCATTATAAGAAAAAAAATAAATATCATCCTTTGGGAATAGTTGAAAACATCTAGTGTTATTTCCCAGGATCTTCTGTTTACCTATAACTACTGAGAGTGAGGGAAGATATCCTTACAGTCTTATACTAACAAATAATATATTAATCTTAATAGAAAATAACCCAGAAAGAAATCAGTTAGCACTTCACTAAGAATGAAAGAGAGCTTAGAGATCAAGAAAGGCAAAATCTCTTTTTCTTAGGAATCTCTTGGTCTGGAGAGGTTGTCTAGAGCCTATTAGTCTATTTAGCAAAGTTTACTAGGACCTGGTTTAATACCTACAAAAGTCTCTCTACAAAGGAATGAGTAATCATCAGCAGATATAGGGGACTAAATAACTTCTAACTCTATTATTCTGGATCCTATAAGGAAAAGAATAGGTGGCCAATGAAAAACAAAGGAGCATGACTGGGCCCCTCTGATAATTTCATTCGTTTCTTTACTTTAGAAAAAATTATTGATGTCTTTTGTTTTTAATATCACTCATTTCTACATATTATCACCCCATTCCTCCTTCAGAATCAAACTCTCCCCTGTAACAAAGAAAAATAGTTAATGAAAAATAATCAACATTATGATTTCATTTGCCAATTTACACAGTGATAGAATTCCTCATGTTCTATGAAGAGGAAGGTTTCTTTATTGGTTCTCTAGGGCTAAGAATGGCTATTATAATTATTCAAGACTTTGACTTCCTTCTAGTATTCTTTTCATCTTACACTACTGTGACTGCTCAGGACAATATTCTGGTTTTACTTTACTTTGGCTCAGTTCAAATAAATCTTCCCATATTTTTTTGAATCTCCTCACATTCTTTTTTACTGAAAACATTATTTCATTATATTCATAAACTAGGTTGCTCACCTATTCACTAAGATCATGAATATCCACTTTGCTTTCAGTTCTTTACTATTACAATAAATGATGCTATGAATATATTGCTATATATTGGACCTTTCTGTTTTTCACTTTCTTGAATATGTGCCCAGCAGTGAGATTGTTTAGTCAAAGGATGGAAAATTAATCATTCCTTTCATAAAATTCCTTATCATTTCCCAGGACAGTCAGACCAATTCACAGCTCCAACTGTAAATTATTAATGTGCCTGTCTTTCTTTAGCCTCTTCAGTAGAGACTACTACCATGTTTTGTCAGCTTTACTGATCTGCTGTGTGTAACATATCAGAATTATTTTAAGTTACATTACTTTTCTTAGTGATTTTGGAATATGACTATTTATAGTTATTAACAGCTTAATTTCTTATTCTGAACACCATTCATGTCCTTTGAACAATTTTCTGTAGAGGAATAGCTCTTAGTCTTATTATTTTTGTGTTAATACCCTACATTTATTTGGCTTTGTCACCAGTGATCTAGTCCACCAGGCCTCTCCTATCTACAGTGAAGGTCCTTTGAGCCTAAAAAATGAAGGCAGCTAAAGTTACATGCCCAAGGTCACAGAGCAAGTTGACTACAAAGCTAGTTACAAAATACTCTTGAGTACTGGGTCTAGTCTTTTTTCCATAGTATCACAGCTATCCCTCACTAAATGAACTTAGTTGCTATTAAAAAGTTAAGTCTATACAAAGGATGAATATAAATAATTATTGGCTGATGTAGTGTGTGCTGGGAAATCAAATAAGGAAATGTAAAAGCCTTATGAGCAAATTAAACTACTGGAAATCACTATCAATAACTGAAAACTAGAGTAAATGAAAATTGCCAAAATTTCTATTTAAAAAGTGCAAAAGTCTTGACTTCTATTTCACATGCTTCCACTAGAAAATAAGAATTTCCCCAATGATTCAAAATAACCTCATCATGAATAATATACTATAAACACCTCTGACAAAACCTGAAATAAATCTCACATTGTCAAAAGATGCCAAAATACTAAATTATTATCAACATTGGGTAAATTCAGTATTTGTAGAATCTACTATCAAGCTACAATTTTATTCATTTTAACATACATATTTCTTTACTACTTCAAAAAAATCCATGATTTCATATATTGATGTGGGTACTCCTACTGACACAAACCAATACCTCCAACACCTTTAGTAAATGGTTCCTTAAAGAACTTCAGTTCATTACCAAGCACATACTCAAAAAGCCTTTTCTCAGCTTAGTAGAGCTTTGCCAAAGTTTGTGCTCTGCAGGATTTATGCAATAGTTCAGGGTCAATTCCATGACAAGTGCAGTACTACAAGAAGACTTTAGTTCTTTAGGTTTACAATTCTTTAAGTTGCATTATTTAAACATTAAATTCAGGAGGAATTGGTATATGAAACCAAAATCCGGATTTTTTAAACTTTAAGAAGATTCTTTTCCAGGTCTTTTATTATTTTACATCAAAAAATATCTAGGAGGCAGAATAACAAACAAATTCAAATATGCTAAATATTACATGTTGTTCATAACAACACTGCTAATGCAGCAGTTAACAGAGTATTTTATCAAGCAATTTAACTTTTCTTAAGTAGCTATGTGGCATTTTTATGCAATTTATTTTTTTATTTTTTTACATTTAGCAACACCCAGTCCTTGACCTCTCCCCTATAGTTTCTTCTGACAATCCAGACAAATAATAATACTCACCAAACCAACACCCACATACTTACACTCTTGACCCACGCAGAATGGCAAATATGAATTCATTCGTTAAACAGATGCCTATTTTATATAATTTAATGGCTTCTTTTATATTTATTATTCACTCAACCATTCAACAATTAAGCACCTATTATGTACAAAGGACTGTGAAAGTTACAAAGAAAAATACAACAAAGTTCCATTTCTTCACAGGAACAAGGAGGTGGTCTAAGAGATCTTTTTTGTCCAGTTCCCTCCCTTTTATAGATGAGGAAGGAAAACATAAGCTTCCAGCCCAAGATGGAAGGTACCTATCAAAAGGTAATAAATGTTTTTGCCTGGAATTTTGCAAATCTTAAAAAACAAACAAACAAACAAACAAAAACACAACTTTAAAATGTAAAGGAAATGGACTGTCTACATATATCCAACAAGCTAGGTATAAATACTACAATTTGGAGGAATAGTCTACTTTTCCATGCTCCTCTACAAAAACACTCTTATGTTCCAGCCAAATAGACCTACTCACTGCTCTTTAGATAGTCATTTCCAGGCCTGCAGGAAAGACTATAGAATCAGGAAAAGTGAAGGTGAAATGTGCTATCTCCTCACTTCCTTCACTAATTCTCTAATTGTCACCTGAGACCTATGCTAATCCTCTCAATTGTTGCCATCTCACCTGGCAGTTACTTTATACTTATTTTGTATTGACATAATTGCTGCCCCCTAAAAATATATATATATATATGTATATATATAAGCACTTATATGGTTAGGAACAGTTGCCTTTTTAATTGTTGTATCCCTAGTGCTGTGACTAGGTAAAACTACAAATTTTTATTATATAATCTCAATTGGGTTCTCACTGTAGTAAGGCTTTTACATTTCCTTATTTGATTTCCCAGCAAAAACTACAGCAGCTATTCCAAATCTTTTCATTTGTCCTCAAGTCTTGCTCCCCATACATAATATTCCTCCCCTCATTCTCTCTGCTAAGGACTCACCTCACATTTCACAGAAAAAACTGATGTTATTTTTCAATTATTGCCTATTCTCCTTTTTATCTCACATCATTCTGACATCTTCCCCTCACTATCTTCTTCACCTGATTCTCACAAAAAGATAATCTTTTTCCTTGCCAAGGCAAACTGTCCTTCATGCATCTTAGACTCTGCTCTCTGGATGATCATCCCCCTCCTTGTCATCCTCAAATACAATTTCTTCAGCTACTGACCTGTTCCTTACTGCACACAAATGAATTCTTTTCCACCTCCCATCCTTAAAAAATTCTCACTTGATCCCAATATCTCCACTAGCCACTATCCTCTATCTCTCCTCTCCACTTCCTTAAAATATCTGTATTTTGTGCTCTTTTCTCTTTACTCACTTCTGAATTCTGCAATATTCATTATTCTACTAAAATTTTTCTTTCAGTTTTTTTGATCTTCATTTTCTTGATCTCTAGTCTGTGATACTATTGATCACCTGTTTCTCCTAGAAGATCACCCTCTTCTCTATAGGTCTTCATAACACTGAGCTCTCTTTTGGTTTTCCCTTCTACCTAACTGTTGCTTCCCAAATGTTATCCATGTCACAAGGTCTCCCATTGCATCCAAGCCCATCTCCAGTTATCTTGATCTATAGTGTTGCCACTAGACCCAGATGGCACTGGAGAGAAAATGAGGCTGGTGACTTTGCACAGCCTTCCCTCACTTAAATATAACTCACTTGCATGTCATAGCATTACCTCTCTGAAGGCATGATCCCCTTCAAGAAGGAAGGACAAACAGGAACAAATCCTGGGTATAGCTTATGGCCATGCCAAACTCAGTATGTCCAAAACAAGACTCATTATCTCTTCCCCCAGCCTCCATCCCAAATCTTTTGCCCTTCCCAATTTTTTTATTAAAGACAAGGAGACTATCATCCTCACAGTCATCCAGATTCACAACCATTGTGTCATCAACATCCAATTTACCCCACATATGCAATCTGTTGTTAAGAGGTAACTAGGTGGCACAGTGGATAGAGCAGTAGGCCTGAAGTCAGGAAAAGCTGAGTTCAAATCTGGCCTCAAAAACTTACTAATTATGTAACAAATCGTTTAACTTCTGTTTGCTTTAATATTCTTCATCTATAAAATAAGGACAATTACCATCATCTACTTCCCAGGAATTCTGTGAGAATCAAATAAAATAACTGTAAAGTACTTACCCCAAGTCTTGCATGCTATTAATATAAATGTTAGGTATTACCGTCAAATCTTACCTTTCCTATCTTCATGTCTCCTTCCCATTCACACAATCAAAAAACCCTGATGGCAGGTTCTCATCATCTGAAACTTCACAACAATCTACTGGTTGATCTTCCTGCCTCAAATATCTTCCCACATCATATGCTGCTCTCTCCACTCAATAAATCACAGTGACTCCCTATAAAATCCAATTTGGAATTTAAAGGCCTTCACAAACAGGCTTCTCCCTACTTTCCTTCTTATACTTTATTCTCCTCTTCCTAGTATTCTACGATCTAGTATCAATGACCTACTTGCTACAGGACCTTCTATCTCCCAACTCTGTGCCTTTTGCTGGCTATCCCTCAATTCCAAAAACGCTCTTGCTCCTTACCTTCAGTTCAAGAATAAGTAAATTCTAATTTCTCCTTCCGCAGGAAGCTCTCCCCAGTTTTCTCTACCCTTTGTTTGGGCCCAGATGGCTCAAAGTGAGTGTAATTAGCAATCATTTCTTTTTTGGCCAGAAACCCCGAGGATATTCTTCTTCCATAATTTTTCCTTTTTTTTTTTAATTAGGTAAAAGAAATCATGCTTTGCCTCACATCTTATCTAACCTTAATCACAGAATGAGTGTTGCCTCAGTCAAACTGAGATCTAGGAAAACCCTTAGCTTAAAAAGGCCAGGGTCTCTCACTGCATCTGGGATCATCTCCAGTCTCCAGTCCTCCTGATCTTTATTTTGCTCCTGGACTCAAATGACTCCAGGAGAAAGTGAGATGGATACTTTGCAGAACCTCCTTCACAAACACAAATCACTTGCAAGTCAGGGCATCTCTGAGAATGAAGAGCAACCACACCCCTTCCTAGTATCTTTCCTCTGGAGATTATCTTAACTTATTAACCGTATTTATCTGGCATATAGCTATTTAAATTTTGCCTTTCCCATTAGAATATGACATCCTTGAGAGCATCCTTTTCTAGTATCCCCAATGCTTAGGACAGTACCAGGCACAAATAAGTACTTGATAAATGCTAGATGACTAACTAGGCATAGCAGATACTTGAATAAATGTTTGAAATTAATGATAATGATAATTAAAATTAAAAAAAATTAAAAATAATGATAATAAGCTACCAAAAAATTCATGGGACACAAAATCCAATAAAGGAGTGAATAATAAAATTTCATGGACTCAAATGCCTACACACCAAAGAACAATATATGAATAATGAGCAAAGTGAATTAGAAATTCTAAGACAAGGAGGCAAATTTGATCTTTTCTCAATCAAGAGACTTGGTAGGAATGAAGAACCAAGCCTAGAATGTTTTTTTGAAAAATGTATCTTATTCACAAATAACAAGGCAAACAAAACAATTAAGAGGCAAGTTGCATTATATGTGTATTAAGAAGCTACATACAGTTATGTGAGAAAATGCAAAAGGGGATGGAAGGTGGGAAGAACATGTTGGAAAGCATTTGGGTGAGTATCAATGGAAGCAGAAACTTAAAGAGCATCACAAACTTAATGTTCTGCCCAGACCACTTGGCCGGAAAGAGCCGAGGAATGCAGGAAACAAATCATAGTTCTAGATCTGAAACATAATATAATAATGAAGGACTTCAATTTTCCAGTATATGGAGAACTTTTATTTGGGATTTGATTCTCAGCAAGAAATTTTGAAAAACTACCTGCTCTCAGGGCAGCTAGATGGCGCAGTGGATAGAGCACCAGCCCTGAAATCAGGAGGACCTGAGTTCAAAACTGGTCTCAGACACTTAAGACTTCCTAGCTGTGTGACCCTGGGTAAGTCACTTAACCCCAATTGCCTCAGCAAATTAAAAAAAGAAAAAGAAAGAAAAACTAACTGCTGCAAGTAGAAGTGGTAGTTGTGACTTTGAGTGAGATAAGTGACTAGTTCATTAAAGAACTGCTAACAGAGGAAGTCAAGCAAGATCTAGAATGTTCTAAATTTTTTTCCTTGTTTTAAAAAAAAAGTACTGGTATTTTTATATTGCTTCATTTCTAAATATAATCTTCTCTGTCTTAGAGTATTCCCATTCTACATTCTAGAAGAATAAATTTAAAAGTGCACAGAAAAACAATAGGCAAATTCCTATAATCAAAAATTCTATGACAGTAAATAAAGCCAGGAGGGATGGCAAACTTTCAATAATGGAATTTTAAAGACACAAAGAGAAAAAATGCTGAGAAAAAGGGAAGTAGAAGGGAAATCTCTAGAAAGATTAAAATGGAAGTACAGATAATTGGAGGCAAGGATAGATAGTGGAGAATAAATACATAAGTGGGTTGTTTAGGAATGTTTAGGAGGACTACAGCTCACAATGTGTTTAGGTTGGCAAGGAAAAAAGGATAACGAAGATGGGAAAAGAAGACAATAAAGAAAAGACAACCCTTTCCTCAAGGTGACTAGATAATAAAAAGGAACAGAGAAGAGGGCAGGGATATTAAAAGCTTCCTTGTTTCTGTTTCCTCTGTCAAAGAAAAATTATTTTTAGAATAGAAAACAGAGATGACAGGGAGAAAATGAGAGCAATCACCTACCCTTTATGAGATCCAGTCACAAGCAGAGATGAACTACATTCTTGGGGAACTCAATAGCCATTAAGTGCTTACTATGTTCCAGGATCGATGCTTGGCACTAAAGAAAAAAAGGAAAAAATATCCTAACACTCAGTATAGAAACCTGAAACAGTAAACTCTTAATAAATGCCTTATCTATAATCACTGTCCTCAGAGTGCCTACTTTCTATAGCTAATCAGAAAACTATGAGATATAATTGCCGCACCATGATTGGAAAGCTTCTAAAGATTGTACAAAGACTTCTAAAGAAGAAATGACAAATACTGCTTCAATTTTCAAAAAAGGGACGAAAGTCCAACCATTCTGGAGAGCAATTTGGAGCTATGCTCAAAAAGTTGTCAAACTGTGCATATCCTTTGACCCAGCAGTGTTTCTACTGGGCCTATATCCCAAAGAGATCTTAGAGGAGGGAAAGGGACCCACCTGTGCAAGAATGTTTGTGGCAGCCCTTTTTGTAGTGGCTAGAAACTGGAAACTGAAGGGATGCCCATCAATTGGAGAGTAGCTGAATAAATTATGGTATATGAATGTTATGGAATATTATTGCTCTGTAAGAAATGACCAGCAGGACGATTTCAGAGAGGCCTGGAGGGACTTGCATGAACTGATGCTGAGTGAAACGAGCAGAACCAGGAGATCATCATACACAGCAACAACAGTATTACATGATGATCAATTCTGATGGACATGGCTCTCTGCAACAAAGAATTGTCTCAAACCAGTTCCAATTGTTCACTGAAGAAAACCATATACACCCAGAGAGAGGGAAATGAAATATGGACCACAACGTAACATTTTCATGATCCCTATTGACATTTGCTTGCATTGTGTTGCCTTTCTCTGATTCTTTTTTTTTTCTTGTAGATAGGATTTTTCTTGCATAACTTCTCAAGCATTTCAACATTATTAACATGTAGTGGACTTCCTGCCATCTAGGGGAGGGGAGGGGACTGGGGGTAAAATTTGTAATGGAAAGCTTTGTAAAGATCAATGTTGGGGAACTACCCATATATATGTTATACAAGTAAAAAGCTTTAATAAAAAAAAAAAGGGGATGAAAGTAAAACTTGCAAGCCATAGAGCAATGAGTTGACTATATTCAAAGTAGGGGTTAATAAGAAAAATCAAAAAGAGTAAATATGACTTCAACAAGAATAGGTCATGTCAAATTTACCACATTTCCTTTTTCTTACATGGTTACCACACTAGTAGAAGAGGAATGTTACAAATATGTTTTATCTAGATTGGCAAAATAATTGGTCAAATCTATCACATAATTCTTGTAGAAAAAATAAGTGGACATGGACTAGATGAAAACATAATCAGGGAAATCCAGCCTAAACTCAAAAAGTTATCCATCTATTAATGATTTGATGTTAATTTGGGAACTCTCCAATGGAGTGCCCTGGATATCTATATGAGTGGCTTTCTGTTTTTTTAAATTCTAACTAATAACTTAAGACATAGAAATAAATGATATCCTTGGCAAGTCTGAAAATGACACAAAGCTTTGTAATTTTACACATACACATCATTGTGTTGTAAAATATGAAGTTAAAAGTACAACCAATACTGCATAGGGTTATCTGGATACAGTAGTCATCCAAAAGAGGTTAGGATGGCATTGAAGGAGTCCAGTTATGAGTGGGGTTGTCTGAGTTTATTGTGTGGAGATAGGGTAGGTGTTTACTCTTAGGCAATTATTCATTGTCATCAGGGTTGGGAGAAATAAGGATGACTAGGAGTTTAAAAATATGGCTTCATTAAGTATATATTAATATTTGTATCTTAGGTATAATTGGTGATAGACAGTACCAAAATAGAGTGTGATAGTATCAAACATCAAAAAGAACTCTGAATCAAATATACTAAAATGAAATTTGCTAATATCAAGAACAAATCGCAAGTAAAAGATAGTAGTTCATTTGAAAAAGAAAAGAGTTTTAGTAGATTGCAAGTGACTGATTTAACTGTGATACAGCAATAAAAAATGCTAATGTTATCTTAGGCTGTTTTAAGAGAACTATAAGTCCAAGAAACTAGAGATGAGAGTAACACAAACTCTGTCCTGATCAGACAACATCTGAAATACTATGTTCAGTTCCAATTGCTATATTTTAAAAGGAAAATTCACAAGGTAGAGCAATCATGATTGAGGTAAGCCTTCAGATCAAGCAATAAAACTACAGAGATGTAAACACTAACACCTCATCTAGTAAAGTGGTTTATCAAACACTGCATGGGTCCAACTATGAAAAGGGCCATGATCCACTCTTACAGAACTACAAAAACAATCAAGGTAGAATGGGGGAAAGGGAGAAAGGGAGAAAGAAAAAGGGAAGAGGATGGGGAGAGATAGACAGAGAGCAAACATTTTACTCACCTGCCATCATCAGCAGAAATGCTCACATTTAACATTATCTTTTAAATTCCTAGTCATCCTTATTTCTCCCAACCCTGATAACAATGAGTATCTAACTGCTTAAAGGTAAACACTCACCCTACGCCCACACACAATAAATTCAAACTTCCCAATCTGTCAACCCCACTCATAACTGAACACCTTCAATTCCCCTCTAACTTTTTCTGGATGACTACTGCATCCCAGGCAACCCTATGCAGTACTGGTTGCATTTTTAACTCAGATACTTGACAACACAATGGGTGTGTGTGTAAATACAATGTAGTTGCAATCAGACACTCTTGGTTCCCCATGGACACTCCCAGATTCTTCTAGTGCCAGTCACCCAGTAAATTCTTCTTTGAAGCTCTCTATTGACACCAATCACCCATTCAAAATAGATATTTGTTATTAACTGGCTCCAAAGTAATTTTCCTTCCTTTCTCCAGAAGTCTTTATACTAAGGGGTATCAAAAAGAATTTTAGATTTTAGTGTTTATATCTCTGTAGTAACATTTCACCTGAAGGTTCAAATATCTTACTCATCCTGTTTCTCAATCTATTCAGTTCCCATAATTATAGACCCTCTCAGTTATAGAAATGGCAACAACCTTTATCTTGCCAGTACCACAAGTGTTAAACTTCTGTGATTATTAACTCTGAAATTCCTTTAGACCATCATAACCTGCTGTCATCCCATCTCTCCTATGCCTCCTAAACCTACTCAATGTCTTCACCATAAACTCTAATTACTCCAGACTTAACTACTTTCCTAGGGTATTATCACTAATCTGGCTTTACTTTCCTCTTCTTAACAGTGACTCTTTAGTTAATCTGTTCAACTCTAGAATCGATGTCCTTTCATGCTTTGTCCAAACCCCTAGCTATCTTCGTCCCCTGTTCCTTCTCTTGTGCTACTGATAGACCTGGAAAAGTTAGGTGATCTAAGTATACCACAACCCTATGTTATCTAATCTCAACTGGACTCTTATTGCAAAAAAAACAACAACAACAAAAAAAATAAAACCACCAATCCTTTTATTCTTAATTGCTTCTTGTTCCTACTCATCACAGAGCTACAACAGTTGTCCCAAACCTTTTCTTTTTTCAAGCCTCTCTTTCGCTCTCAACCGAAGACCTCCCTTAACCAGAGTCCTATTAGCCATGGGCTTCCTCTCTTCTCTACACCTAACAATTCCCTGATATCATTTCCCCATTCTGTTTCTTTTCTCTAGTTTTCCATGAATAATTAGTTCTTTTTCTGAGTCTTGTAGGATAGTCAAGGAGGACTGGCACCTCTAAGGTGATGGTTTGCAGAGTCCTTTTCAGGGCTTCCCATCCACCCTGGGTGTTTCCCTGGCACTCAACTCTCGCCTATGGCTTCAAGCTGTAACATGCACAGTGGCCATACCCAGGTAAATTGAGTAGACAAGACAGTATAAACCAGGTTGAGGATAACCAAGAGACCTCAAAACCCATTGGTAAGTTAATAAAGACTACTCCCAATGAAATGGGCAGATGAAAATAATTTGTTCCAATAATTATGAAGGTCTCTGAAATAGGTACCATGAAGTACTTAGAATGTGATCAGACACATTAGATGCTAGGTCATCCACTGGATCCTAAGCCAGTGTCAGTCATCTTGAATTTTGCCTTGTCACTGGACTGTGATGACTCTGGAAGAGAAAGGATAACGACTTTGCAATTTTATTTTACTTAAATTCAATTCACCCACAAGTCAAAACCTCATCTCGTGATGTTATTGGTCCTCTTCAAAATGAAGAACAAATTCTTTTCCCCTCTGATTCCTTGATGACACTTTCTACTTGATGTCTGTCTTATCCTTATTGATCAAGTTCCTAGTACCTCTTCTCAAAGAACTATCCTGTATGTTAATTTGCCTACATGTACATAATAGAAGCATCTTCCAAAAGCATCCCTGTAAGCTCCTAGAGAGCAGGAAATATTTCACGTTGTATCAACAACACCTAGTTTGGGGTCTGGCACACACTGAAACATTTAATAAATGCCAACAGGGGCACCTAGGTGGCACAGTGGATAGAGCACCATCCCTGAAGTCAGGAGGACCTGAGTTCAAATCTGGTCTCAGACACTTAACTTCCTAGCTGTGTGACTCTGGGCAAGTCACTTAACCTCAATTGCCTCAGCAAAAAGCAAAAAAAAAAAAAAAGAAAAGAAAAAGAAAAAAAAAAAGAAAAAAAGAAAGAAAGAAAGAAAAAAGAAAAGAAAGAATAAATGCCAACAAATGGTGTCTAAAAGAAATCACTTTCCTTCAAAGGCAGCCAATTTCACTTCTGGATAGTTCTAAATTGGTAGTTTTTCCTTACATAAAATCTAAATTTGCTTTCAAGATCCTCAGTAATCTGGATGTAGACACTTTGTCTTACTTCATGCTATTCTTCCTTCACACACAGTACATTCCAACCAAATTAACATAACTGTTCTTAAAATCTCTTCTTATCCACTCCAGTCTCTATAGATTTTGCCAAGCATTCTTTATGCTTAGAAGAGATTTCTGCTACCTTCCTACCAGCTGAAATCATGTTCTTCTTTCAAAGTCTAATTCAGGTGTCACATCCTCCCTCAATAATGTCACCCTCACAACTGTGATGAACTTGGCTCCTTTTAAAAATTAAGTGATTTAATTAAGTGATTTCAAGGCAAATACAATAGACTTATGATGGAAAAAGGCATCTGCATCCAGGATGATCATGGAGACTGAATATGGATCACAACATACTGTTTTCACCTTTGTTTGTTGGCTTGTTTTATTTTTTTCTCTTTTGAGCTGATTTTTTTTTGTGTGTGTGTGTGTGCAGCATGATATATGTGGAAATGTTTAGAACAACTGCACATGTATAACCTACTTTAGATTACTTGCTGTCTAAGAGGAGAAAGGAAATAGGGAGGTAGGAAAAGAGAAAAAATTGAAACATAAAGGTTTTACAATGGTGGATGTAGAAAACTATCTTTGCACGTATTTTGAAAAACAAAAAGTTATTATTTTTTAAATTATCTTCATTACTCTAGCTAGAAGTCATCTGCCTTATCCTCACAATTCCATCTCTCTGTGGAAACTCTCCTATTCACTTATTTTATTCTGATTTGCAGGAGCATTTGTATTTGTCTTCTTTCTACCATAGATGTAGACCAGCTATTCTTACACAAAGAACTTGGACATTGCAGTTTTCCATGACCCTTATTAAAAGAGCCTTAAAGACAGGATAGGCACTACATATTTTTCTTTCTTTGTATCACTACAATAGTGCCTTTTACAGAATAGATGCTTAACACATGCATACTGAATTGACAAATTAACAAGTGAACATAGTATGATGTAAAGTGCTGAAAGTCCCAAGTTTAGGATTGGAATGCTGACTCTGCTTATTTTCTTACATCATTATATCTCTGGACCTTGGTTTCCTCTTTTGTAAAATGAAAAATCAGGATGAGATAAGCCCTAAAGTCCCTTCCAGAGTTTAAGCTTATACAAAGGTAATGAAGGTATTGGCAGCAGGATTAAAAGCTACTGCAGAGGCAGTCAAAAAAAATTCGGTATCTGATTCAATGTGGGGGTAGAGGAAGGAGTCTAAGTGACTAGTTCAGCAACAAGGAGAATGTCTTCTATACTTTGATAATCTGTAATTTCATTGCTGTAGGTATTTGTGCAGATCATAATCTTTCCAAAATCTATTAGTCCATCTGTGAGAATTGCTAGGAAGGAAAAAACTATCAATCTATACAACTAACCTAATGATGAGTCTCACTTAATTTGGTCTTTGGAAAATAGACATATAGTCTACCATTGGTACCATATTGAAAAAACAAGTTTTCCAACTAAGTAAACTGTCAGACCTTGCATTTCACTGGCACAGGAATTGAGAATCCTAAGTCACCACCACACAGAAATCACCTCAATATCACAATGAAATATATTGATAGAACTGCAGTAAAAGATCTAGTAATAGTTAAATTCAATGTCTAAGTATCTACCACAAGCCTTAATAAACCTTTTAACTAGGACAGAAATCAAAAAGACTGAGACTCTAAACAAACATTGATAGTATTTTTAATGAAAGAGAAAACAGAAACCATTTTACATAAATGACCAAAAATGTGGATGCCATATTGGCATTTTTTTACCTTAAATCATGTAAAATTCTATCCCTTAAATAGTGAATCTGGTAGTTAATACTTCAATAATTCATGAAAAAGTGCTTCTTGAAGCTCCACAGGGCATAATGAGCAGTGGGTGGATTTCTCAGTTGTCAAATCCATACAGGGATAAAATATCTTATCAATGAGAGATGTCCAGAAGAATGTACTGGTTCTTCAGGTAGCAGGTTTCCTATCACTACAAGTTATATAGTGACTAAAAGATTACTCATTGAAGATGCTATATTTAGATGGGTTTACTGGTTAGACTAGATGAGATATTTTCAATTCTGAGATTCTATATGACTACACTAGTGTGGACACACATTAACAGCAAAGATCACAGGCCCTCACATTTCACAAATTAAAATGCTTGACTATTACCAAATAAAATTTATTGAATGACAATTGTGTTATGTCTGTTAGAAATAAAAATACTACAGATGTAAAAAGTAGTCAAAGAATTCAAAAGTGCCCCCAGTGCTGTTAATGTTTCCATGTTCTTTTTATTATTTATTTTTGCCAGTGTATCTTTGCACAAACATAAACTACAACCTTTTAAAAATTGTTTTCAGTCTCTGGTTATTACCAGGATATATAAAACTTATTCCTAGCTATAAATTTTTATCCAATGCACAAAATGAAGAGCTCCATTCTTTTTTTTCTTAATCCTTTTTTAGTTAGTTGAACTTTAATGGTAAACAATAAGTGCAAATTGTCATTTTAGAAGTATTTGTCTTTATAAGGCTTCTGCTACCAAATTTTCAAGATTTAGAAAAAAATGTTCCAAATAGTAATTAAAAAAACTCAACACAGATCTATTAAATATCTCACTACATATGAGGAGCTAAACCAAGTACTGACTCTCAGACTAGACTTAATGACAGTGATGAATGTGAAAAATAAGAGAAAATTTGATTTATTTTAGGGTTTTATATATGCATTTTCACTATGTAAAAGGTTAAAATATGTATCCTCAAAAACATGAATTTCAAATCAACAGCAAAAGAGTCTGCCTGTAAAATTCAAGTATTAAAGGATTAATCAATAATACTATTTGTAAATCTCAAGTGATACTTTTGTTCTTAGGACCACATTCCTGCTAATATTCCTCATCCCAATTCATTATGAGAAAACTTTTAAACAATAAATAATATTTATTAAATAATAGTACTTTAAATAATAGTACTCTACAAATATTTTATTTTATCCTTACCTCATATGTAGGTGCTATTATTATTCTCACTTTATGGATGAAGAAACTGATATAGACAAGTCAATTGACTTGTCCAGGACCACACAGCTAACCTCCAAAGCTGGATTTTTAACTCAGGTTTTCTTTCCTGAAAGGTCCAGTGCTTTTATCGACTGGGCCATCTAGCTAACCTCTAATAAACATAAAGTAATTAAGGAATATCAGTTCTAAAAACAAAAATGGAGAATATAACCACCTCTCTAACTCCATACAAAGTATATAAAGTAAAATTAGGATAAAAATTTTCACTGTTTCATAAGACACTGGCATAATCATAAAATTTCCATTTGTAAACATAATTCAAGATTCAAAAAGAAAAGTTTGTGTAAATGTTATAACACTGTAACTGCTGTATCTGATGTTAAGTCTTTTTAAATAGCTCCCACAGAGCAACTACACTTTAAATTAAAGAACATAAAACAAAGTCCTTATTCCCTACCATGGTATACACTGAGGAAGTTAATAAATCATTCTGAATGTCAGCATGGTAATAAAAGGTTCATTTTTCAACCTAAAAGTTTCCTTCACAAGAAAAACAAAGCCTTACTGAAATTTCCTGCATAAAGAAAATTCTTACATTAAATCCCAAATGACTTCGGGAGGGGAAGTTACAGGCAGAACTTGACTTCACTTTAATTTCATTAAATCCACTGAGGTCTTGATTGATAGTTAAGTGCTTTGAAAATACATCTTAAAAAGGTACTTAATATTTACAATACTGGCAACACAAATACGCAGTTGTACCTTGTTTATTTACCATAAAAGTTGTAAAATAAAATTTTATTTCAGATTTTAAATGCAAAATGTGAAACAAATAATCACCTAATGACGGTTTTATCATCTGGTTTTGTACACACTAAATTTATTCAAAATAATGTCCATATAAAATATCCCATATCTGAATTTGAAGCCAAGACTTGTTAACTATATGAGACAGCATTCAGTATCTTTTGAACTATACCTATGACTTCCATTTTAATGTCCTATAATTAATCTGTAGTTTACACAAGGGGAAGCTTACTGAGCAAGAGGTAAGGAAAGCTTATTGAGTAAGGGATAGGGTGAGGGAATTCAAATTCGTTAAGAAATGAATATGATGTTAAAAAAAAAATCATCAACAAAACAAATCTATAGCCAGTTTATAAGGTGCAATTACAGCATATTTTACTACACATAGAGGCGATAAAAATCTTTTTTAGCTAGGGAGGTTACTGATGGGCAGTATTAATCCTTGACCATACCACATAGAGGGGAATATGTTCAGTTCTACCACCATATTTGAAGACTGACCAAGACAGAATTATGGATTTCCAGAGAAGGATAATCTCATGATGAAACATCTGAAGATCAGGTCATGAGGACAAGTTGATGCACAGAAAAAATAGTGGTCTTCAAGTGTTTTGTAGAATTGAAAGAGAGATTATACTTGTTTTGCTACATCTCAAACAGCAGAACTGCAGAAAGTTTTTAAGTTGCAGGAAGATTTAAAGTTTGATGTAAGGAAAAAACTTCCTAATGATTAGAAATGTCCACAAATAAAACAGAATGCTTCAGGAGGAAATGGGTTTCATCTAAGTGAAAGTCTTCAAGCAAAAGCTGGATGACGAACTACTTCTGAATGGAGAAAGAATTCCTGTTCAAGTACAAATTAAATTGTATTACTTCAAGGATCCTTTCAATTCTAAATTATGATTCTACAATACTTTAAAATTTCCATTTAAAAATATTTGTAAGTAATTAAGTACTCAGTGAAGTAAATGACTAACTCTACAATAAGATAAAATTAATGACTTGGTTATCAAAGGCAATGCTACATTTGTATCATTAAGAATGTCCATTTAGCAAATTTCCCAAAGATTCTTTTTAAGAAAATGGGCATATTATTGTGCTTTTATTAATCATAAGATCATTTCTTTTTCATATAATATCAGATCTGGAAAGAACTTTAGAAATAATAAAATCTAACGCATACCTGAACAAGAATTCCTTCTATAACATTCTTCAAGTTACTTAACAGCCAGCTGAAGACTTTAGGGATAGAGAGCACATTATCTCCTAAAAACCTTCCACTTTAGATCAGCTTTTAATTCATATAAGTAGTAAAGTTCTACATATATTATATCATTATTTTCAAAGCACTTTCCCAGGATGAAGTTGATGATGCAAGTAGTATTATTCCCATGTCACCTAAGAGGAAAAGGGGAGGAGGGAGGGAGGGAGAAAGAGAGAAGGGAGTTTAAAACTAATCACCATGGTCAAAAGCCACTCAAGGTTGCTTGTTATTTATCGAATCCTGTGACATTTGTCAAAAAAGACTTATTTCTACAGTCATTAGAAAAGACAAGAGTCTGTGGGGGGAAATCGGTGAGTTTGAAGTCAGAGGACCTAGAATCAAATCTTGGCTCCAACACTGAATAGCTGAAGGAAGCAGCTTAATTTCTCTGATCCTCATTTTCCTTACCTGCCAAATAGGGATCATAATACATACTACCGACTTCATAGAATTGTTATGAAGACATTTGTAATACTTTAAAGTACTATAGAAACAGGGTTTTCAAAATTACCTATGGGATACAGTGAGTTTCTTCATCTGCGAAATGAAGACAGGAATACATGGCATGGCCAATCTCATATAATTCTGAGGAAAGCACTTGATAAGCCTAAAGAAGTTGAAATTATTATTATGAACAAGTTATAAATTCAAAAGTATGTATTTTTGAGAAGTAGTTACTGGGCAAAGATAACAGTATTCTATAAGTTGGATATAAAGTCTTTTTCCTTTAGGCTTTCTCCCTCTTTAATATTCCTAAGTACCACTGTGTCGCCATCATTTTTATAAGCCAATGAAACTGTAAACTCAACCTGGGTGAAGACCATACCTAACTTAAATTCTGCATATTTCCCAACAGAGGAACAGTATTCAACACACAATAGGTACTTCATATATGCATGCTGAACGAAATTTATGTCTAAAAATAGTTATCCATTTAGTCAAATCCACATGACTATCAACATAAAGCATAATACTAAATTCAAATCTCAGATTTCTACAGATGATCTAAGATTCTTTCCAAATGCTATGACTATGTAGAATAAAAAAAAAAAAAGTACCAATTTATTTCTAAAGCCTTAAAATTTAAAAAGTACTTCCCCTCCTCTCCCTATGAAGTACTCCTTTTACCATTTGACCAAGATGAGGAAATAGTTTTGGAACTGAAGTGACTTGATCCTGGGTCAAACTATTAGTAAGTCAAAAAGCTCTAATACAAGATCAGATCTCTTGATTGCAAGATAAGTTTATTTATTTCGATTATGTACAGGCAGCAGATAACATTTAACATAACATTTTTCAATCCCTATCTTCTCTACTCTTTTAAACCACATTCCAGAAATCTTAGCTTTTTCACATTTTTTTTTCTTTTTTCTTTTAAATAACTTCTATAATGTTCTTCCTCCAGTGCATCTCTTGGCTTTAGATCAAAGTTTGTCATCCTATGTAGTTGCATAAGTGTGTCATGAAATGGAAGCTCTCCCTAGTTAAAAGTTCTGAACTGATCCTTTCCCTTTATGGGTTTCATTAGTGGGAAGAGGCTCCTCTACATTGTAGCATAGTAGGGCCTTGGAAAACACCTAGCCAATCTCTTATCTTACAGATGGGGAAACCCAGACCCTAGAAAATAAAAAGATTGCCCAAGATCAGATCCAGAGTAATAAGTAGAGGTGGACTGAACTTAGGTTTTCTGATTCTAAATCTACTCTGACTTCCACCATATAAGGAATATGCCCATACAAGCATTGCACACACACACAGACGTTACATACCATTCTCAGACAAGTAGATTGCACACATGCATAAACACATTCAAACAAAATGACAGATATCACCGAACATTAGGGATGGAAGGAACCTCAGGGACATTCTTAACTAATAAATGAAATTAAACTCCTGAGACTGTAAATGACTTGAACAAGGTCACAAGCCGAATCAGTGACAACCCCAAAGCCCCAACGCTCTAGTCTCCACCCTGGGTTGCTTCTGGTGTACCGAGGCCGCGCTGGGGCGGAGGCCCCCGTGAGTCAGGGCGGCTGAGTCAAAAGGCTCTCGAGTCGCCGAGGGCCCCAGGCTCATCTAGTCCCTACCCCACTGGAGGCAGCAGCTCCGTTCTCCTAAACAAGCCCCGCCGAGCCCAACCAGGCGCCGCCAGGACCTGGGGGTTCAGCGTCCGCGGTAGAGTGGCGGCCATAAAGGCCGGCGCAGAAACAAACCTATGCCCTAACATCCACCCTCCACCCCCAGTCGGGCTTCGAGCCAACTTCCAACAGACTCCTGACGGGCCAGGCCTCGGCAAGGCTGGATCTTGGGGTCTCATCCCCTGACCCGACCAGCAGGCCTCACCTGGGCGTTGGCCTCTCACATCGCTCCTCGCCCCGTGGCAGCCTTTTTCTCGCTCTCCTCTGCCTCAGCCGTTCGCGACTGGCCCCAGCTTGGCCCCGCGATCCTCTACCAACCGCCCCAGCAGCTGCCGCAGCCGCTGCCTCAGACCCGCGCCCACCCGGAAGTTCTTCCAGGCACTTCCGGCAGGAGAGAAGCAGGGAGGCCGGGAATCAGAGAGAAATGGGGTGGGTGTAGAAGGGTGGGAGTGGAGTGGGGGCGGGGCTGGGGGCGGGGCTGCTAGCGATTTATCTGAGAAAAGGCGGACCCGACGCGCTCCTTAGCACGTCCACCTTTTACCCACACTCACACAACATAACATAACACAACACAACACACACACACACACACATACACATACACACATTCTCTCTCTTTCTCTCTCTCCCTCTCTCTCTGCCTGTCTGCCTCTTTCTGTCTCTGTCTCTGTCTCTGTCTCTGTCTCTCTCTCTCTGTCTCTCTCTCAACAGAGAAGGGCAGGGAAAGTAGGGAGAGGAGAGGAGGGGCAGAAAAAGCAGTGAGGGCTAGGGATAAGGGTCAGAGAGAGTACTTTGGAAATGCGCCTGAATTTACCCATTAGGGGAAGACTTGGTTCTAGCAAGATCTGAATTTGAGTTGGGGACTGGACTAGTCTACCTGTCGCATCCTACCCGCAGTCTGGTCACCTCCTATTGAGGGAGGCTGGATGACGGGCAGGGGCGGGGGGATGGGGGGGAAGGGGTGAAAGCGGGCAGACTGACAGTCGAGGAGGCGGGGCCAGCGGGCGAGTGGTTGGTTATAGTTAGGAGGGGTGAATCAGTCATGCCCCTAAACACGCACACAGCACTCATACAGTAACCCTACGGCTCCCTCCCATCCTAATCCTATGCACTAAATCACACACTCATGTGCACACTTTCTATCTAGTTATATTTATTGTGTGTATTAAATACATACATATTTCATATATAAAAATTTCTTTAATATAAATTTTATATATACATATTATATATAACACATTACACTCATGTGTAAAAATAGTCTCAGTCCCTGCTCTCAAATTTAGTGTAAAGGGAAGACAATTCACAAGCAATGATGTGGAATAAGATATATACAGAACAAATTGGGAGTAATCTCAGAGGGAAAACGCTAGGATTAAAGACTGGGAAAGGCTTTTTGAGGAAGGGAGGACTTTAACCAAGACTTGAAGGAAGCCATGGAAGTTAGGAAGTAGAGGTGAGGAGGGAGCATGGAGGACAGCCAGTGAAAACACTGGAATGGGAAGATGAAAGCGTCAAGTGAGGGAGAGTGAGGGGTAAAAAGACTAGGAAGATAAAGGATGGTCAGGTTATGAGATGCTGGAGGTGATAGAGATCCACTAAGGTTTATTGAATAAACTGTTAATAGGTTGAATTTGGATTCCACTAAATAAATACTCCAGGTTTTTTCAGGCAAACTGCTGTCCAACCATGCCTCTCTGTCTTATACCAGTGAAGATAATTTTTTCAAACCCAAGAGTAAGACTTTTGTATTTGTTCCTATTAAATTCCCAGCCAAGTGTCCATCAGGATCTTTTAGGGTCTAATTCTGACCTGTAGTACGTTAGTCATTTCTTTTATAATCTGCACAAAAAACAAAAGAAAAAATCCATGGGTGAAAAGAAATTCCACAACAAGTTATCTATGTCATTATCCAAGTCATTTTCAATTTAAAAAAAAAAAATGGCTCAAGGCCAGACTTATGTTACTTTACTCAAGACCTTCCAAGTTAACTTTGAACCATTAATGACTTTTCTATTTAATGACCCCACCATTCAACCAGTTCCAAATCCCTTTAATTGTATTTTTATCTGGCCCCACATCTCATTATCTTGTTCACAAAAATCATGAGAGGCTTTAGCAAATGCTTTGCTAATTTCCAGGTAAACCATCTTCCTGCTCTACAAGCCTAGTAACCTAGTCAAAAAAGAAAGTAGGGTTACTTGGTCCTGATTTATTCTGAATGAAATCATGCTATTTCTTTATGATCACAGCCTACATTACTAAATATCAATCAACTATCTGTTTATAGCTTATTACGCAACATTTTTAAAGCTCACTGAACTTTAATTTGCAAACTTTATTCTTTTTTTTTTTTAAGAATCAAAACATTTGCCCATCTTTAGTTCAGAGGTACCTCTCCTGTGCTTCGTGATCTTTTTACATATTACTGACAGTTGCCCAGCAATAATATCTGCCACTTCTTTGATTTCCCTGGAGTTAATCATCTGGGCCAAGTGACCTGAATTTACTGAGGGCAGCTAGGTGTTCTTTTTCTGTCTCTTTACTAATTGGTTATTAACTCCCTATTAGCCATTTTGTTTCATCCATTCTAGTCTACGGGTCATTCTATTTGGCAGAGAAAACAAGCAAAACAGAATTGAGAAGCGCTCCTCTTTCTTGTTATTATTGTCTCATCAACCCTGAACAACGGTCCTATGCCCTCTTCTAAGAATCTCTTTTCTTCACTATAGCTGTAAGGGAAAACAAACAAACAAAAAACTGTTGTTTTTCTTAGCTTTCTTGACTAGTTTCAGCTCATGTTGAGCCTTAGC
Source organism: Myrmecobius fasciatus (assembly GCA_023553655.1). Lineage (NCBI taxonomy): Eukaryota > Metazoa > Chordata > Mammalia > Dasyuromorphia > Myrmecobiidae > Myrmecobius > Myrmecobius fasciatus. The sequence continues at coordinate 79,365 of JAJPUD010005629.1, read as the reverse complement.
ACCCCTGATACTATTTATTCTTATACCACCATTCCATGATTTTGTATATATCTCTATTTCTCTATCCATGTTTCCATCTTCTTTCCATATTTTAAATAATTGCTTGGTGAGTTATCTGTATATTCACATTAATGTCAGGCAACTGACACTAATGTGACAACTGTCAGACAACTATTATTTTCTCACATTGTAATTGTTTTCCTTTATGTCTTAATTTCATTCTTGAGAATTCCCCATCCCTTTCTGGCAGACTTGTCCTATAAAAATTTCTCCCAGGGGAGCCTATCTATCCTTCTAAATCCTCTAGTTTATCTTGCTTGTTGCCTAAATCTTTTGTATTTTTGCACAGACATTTGAAGTCATTCATTGGTTTTACCTCTGACTCTTGGATTTTTGTCTCCTATAAACTTGGGTATACCTCAGTTGCTATAATGTAGTTCTTTCTATGACTGTTTTCTTCCTCTAGGTCCTCCCTTTCCAATTTGAAGTCCTGACCCCCACACACCCAAATCCTGCCTGTACACACATCCACCACATACATACTCATATTTTCCATATGTATGCCAACCCACACCCACATTGAACTTAGACAGATACTCCAACAGCTCTACCCTTGCCCACCATTTATGTTTTCACACACAGCCCTCTCTCCTGACCTATACTATCAATTCCAACCAGTTGGTCAATAAACAGACCAATGTTTGTCTCATATTTGTCTCACATTGACTCACCCTGATATACTCCATGTTCCCCCAGACATGCTCATTCCTCATATACTTTGACCCAAATACATATACATATATATATATCAACTACTCACACATATTGACCCCTCCCACATACCATATGCCAGTGTCTGCCCACAAAGAGTGACCTACAATTACACTGACTCACCCCACCGGTACCCCCAGCTGTACACTGACTTGTCCCCACTCCCACTCACTCCTCCACATAACAACCTTCCTCATATATGACCTCTACATATAGTACTCACTATACAGCCCCCTATATACTCAGTAATCCCTTTTCACACAGCATTTACAGCCTCCTATCTTCTAATCAGCCCAAGTAGAGAATAAGTCCCCATTCTGAGCCCACACATCAGCTCTCCCCACATACTAACTGACCCCATGATTTCCCCACATAATACTGTGGATACCTAGCCTAGCTGCATCCCTATACGTGGCTGCACTCGCCTATACAAACAGGCCCTACCAAGACACACACCTTGACCTCTGCTATGCCATTCTCACCTCCTTACATAACATAAATGAATACAACACACACACACACACACACACACACACACACACACACACATTTTTACCCCTCTCATCACAGCCGTGTGCCCATCTCCAACTTCAAAACCCATCCTCATTCTTAGCCCCCTAGTGGCCTCTGTACAGACACAAGTTCTACAACCTAGAAAAGTGACGTCTTCTAAAGCCATACAATAGTCATCAAGTAAAAAGAAATGTCACTCCAATTCCCTTCTTCACTTTTTATTCTTTAAATCACCTTTGAAACTATTAGAAAAATATAATAAAAAGTGAGATAATTGTGGCTGTTTTTGTTTTCACTGACAGTGAACTAAAATCTGCCTCTACAACTTCCATCCATTGCTCCTAATTTTGCCATATGAGACCAGGTAAAACATGTCTAATCCCTTTTTACTATGACATCCCTTCAAATATTTGTATGTGGATATTATGTCTTGTCTTCCCTTCTGCCCCCAATGCCCTGCCCCCATCATCATTAAGTCATTTCCAAGCTGAAGAGCAAAAACAATTCCTTCCAACCCTTTTTCTATGGAATTGTTTTCAGTTCCTTCATCATCCTGGCCGGCTTCCTGTGGACTGCTTAAGCTTATCATTAGTGTGCTAGTACAATAAAAAGGGCATTGAATTTACAGTTAGGTAGCCTGGGTTTGTAGTAGCTTTGTCCAGTAAATAGCTGTACAAACTTGAACAAGCTATCCTATCTCTTAAATACTTGGTTTCCTTATTTGTGAAATGGAAATAATTCTGTTTATACTACTTGCCCCAGAGAGTTGTTATTAGGAAGGCACTTTATGAACTTCAAAGAACTATAGAAATGTGTATTATGAGAGAATCCGCCCTGATTTTATGTTCAGGGGGAGGTGATTTTAGGTAGCTTTCTCTCCCAGGTTCCCTTGACCTCCCTACTCTGAACACAATAACCTTGTGGGTCTTAGTTCTTCAGGTTGAGGTCATAGAATGGACTTAACAATACACAAGGCTGCTAGTTACCAATACTTACCTCCCTTGCTTTGTGGCACCCTACCTTCATATCTCTCAGGTCTTATAAGGCATCCTTGAATACTGGCTACATGCAATCAATCAAGATGCATTTATTAATGTTTAAAATGATTGTACCTGTATACCTATATGAGATTGCTTTCAGTCTTGAAGAAGGAAGAGAGAAGGGAGAGAGGGAAAAAATTTGGAACTCAAAATCATACAAAATGAATTGTAAACTATCTTCATATGCAATTGGGAAAAAATAAAATTAAGTTGAAAAAATATTTCTTTACTAAACATCTTATAATTCAGTGTTAGCTGACTCTTCATGACACCATGGACCATGTAAGGTTTTCTTAGCAAAGAACTTTGAGTGGTTTGCCTTTTCCTTCTCCTAAAAGAGGTTAAGTGCTTTGTTCAAGTTCATATGGTTAAAAAACTGTCTGAAGCTGGATTTGAACAGAGGTCTTCCTGACTTCAGGCCCATCATTCTAACAGATGATCCATTTAGCCAATAGATTTAGCTGTCTCTTCTCTCTCCTCCCCCACCCAACCCCAGTTAACCACCTATCTTGTATCAAATCCTGTGCTAGGTACTATAGATTCAGAGGAAAAAATGGAAGAAAACTTCACTTATATTTTCTTGGAAGAAAAAAGTATAAATACTAATATATCATAAAAGTAAAATCAAGATAATTTTGGGCATCCTGGAATAGTAGTAACTGGGGTAATCAAGGAAAGCCTTGTGTAGAAGGTGATACTAGAACTGAATTATGAAGGAAGCCAGAGGTAAGACAGGCTTTCATTCCAGGCATGGAGGTCAGGCTATACAATGTCACAGAAAAGAGAGGTGAAATATCGTGTATAAGGAACCTCAAGAAAGCCATTTTGGTTGGACCATGAAGTACATGAAAAGTAGTAATGTATAATAAACTACCATTTCAATTTTATTTCCTGCTTACATTCAGTGGGCCAGCCAAACTGGCTCTCCCACTGTTCCTCATATAAGATATTCCATTTCCCATGGCTCTCTTCAACAATGAAATGTTTCAAACCAGTTCCAATTGTTCAGTGAAGAAAGCCATATACACCCAGAGAGAGGGATGTGAAATGTGGACCACAACATAACATTTCCATGCTCTCTATTGATGTTTGCTTGCATTGTGTTTCCCTTCTCAGATTTTTTTTTTCTTGTAGATCCGACTTTTCTCACACAGCAAGATAATTGTAAAAATATGTATACACATATTCAATTTGGTAGAATGCAAGCTCCTTGAGGGCAGGGACAATTTTTTTTTGTTTTTGTCTTTGCTTCACTTTTGTCCAATCCAGTGCTTGGCACAGAGTGGCAGTTAAGTGTTGATTGATTAATAAGGTTAAAAACTCAGTCCCCTTCAACAACCAAGAATAAGACCACATTACCAGAAGCTTTTATAGAAATTTCTTTTCTATAAATAATAGGAAAAAATGCCTTGAAGAAAGGTCCTTGAAGAAAATTTAGATGTATCAGACTCAATAAGACCTTCTGCTGCATATTTGCAAGTTTAATTTTTATTTATCACCTTATACATAGTAGATGATTAATAAATATTTATTAAATTGAATTTGATTTGTCTAAGTTATTTATTTTTATAGCAGAGGCAATAGTGTAGAGCAGACAAGGAAAATGATATAATGTATATAGCCATTTAAACTTTTACCTTATTCTATCCTTTTCCATAGATATGACTTTCATTTTAAAACTTGGGGTTATCCCCATAGCTTCTAAAAATGATTTCCACATTTTTTGATCATATACCTCATTTGTTAAAAAGAAAAAATGTAGGCACCTCTCCATGTGTTTATTTTTTATTTAAAACTATATTTGTAGGGACAGCTAGGTGGTGAAGTGGATACAGCACTAGCCCTGAAGTCAGGAGGACCTGAGTTCAAATTTGGTCTCAGACACTTAACATTCCCTAGCTGTGTGACCCTGGGCAAGTCACTTAACTTCAATTGCCTCAGCAAAAAAAACCAAACAAACTATATTTGTAATACTGAGTTGATGTAGTGGATACATTATGAAACGTGAGCAAAAATAAAAATTAAAAAGAATGAGACAAAGATTAAATGAACAATATTTTATTTAAAATTTTTTTAATTTAATTTTTTTATTACTGGAATTCTTTATGATTTGACAAGCTTTTATTTCAGATTGTTATATACCATGTATTCTGCTAAATTCTATGGATGCAAAAATCTGCACTACAGACACACACATACACATACTTTGACATTAAACAGCTTTCAGGGAAAAAAAAAAACTGGTTTTGGAGTTAGAGAAACTGAGTTCTGCCTCTGAAACCTATTATCTGAGGGACCATGGGTAAAAGCCTTTCTGTTTCTGGGTCACAGTTTCTTAATTTGTAAAATAAGGTGGTTGGTCTATATGATTTTTGAGGTCATTTCCAGGTTTAAACCTATGATTTTTCATGACCTCCTGCTCACATTCTACAACTGGGTTATAAAACAGCATAAATCATAGAGGAAGCACGAACAATATTTTAAAATAATTTTAATAATAACAAAAACATTTTGCCCATATTGAAATTATAATAATTTAATGACATTTTATTGAGAGCAATGTGATTAATTGCTTCATAATTTTTAGGGGGGAAAAAGCCCTATGTATATCCTGGGGCATAGTGTGGAAGTGTAAATGGTAATTATTCAGTTGATTTGATCAATATAGTAAATCAAGCAGGTGAATTTCTTTTTTTTTTCTTTTTGGATTTTAAAAATTTTATTATTTTTTTAATGAAAGTATTGCAAGATTTTTCAGGGTCCCTGCTAAGTGCTGCATGAATAATCCAACATGGGATACAGACATGTATATTGTAGTTTATTTATCTACTCAAGAGTGTGACATACTCTTATCAGTAGGTAATGGGCATGAATGTCTCACAATTCCACAGACGACATATATATGAGAGAGACTATACTCACAAACATGTGTGTATATTATTTTTAACACTGTGCATTTTATATATATACACACACACACACACATATATATATATATAGTGTCATTGTCTATTTCTGTGTATATATGTAATCTAGAGAGTTTGGGAAAGATCTGATAGGGCATGGAGGAAGGCTACAATTTTGGCTAAAATGAGGTAGTCAATAGATTGGAAAAGCTGACTTTTTAAAGTTGCTTAAACTTACAAAAGGCTTTAATTTAACTACTTTACATGTGGCCCAAGAAAAACGGAATCTTCTTTATCAGTTAATTAACATTTGTTAAGCTCCTGTTTATCTAATTAGATAGGATAAGAAGAAGCAAGTCCAGTTAGACTTCATTTGTTATCCTTAAATGATTGGGGGAAGAGAAATAATAAAAAGTACTTTCTGTGTCACACAGAAAAGAAATATAATAATAGAAAACAAAGCTCAAAATGGAGTCAGTTACATTATCCCAAAAATGCACTTTCAGCCACTTAAGGTATATTATATATAGTATTAGCTGAATGAATAAATCAAAGCACCCTTACCCCACTTGACCACTAGGTGGTACAATGAATAAAATATTTAGGAGCTTAAGATCTTGGTTCAAATTCTGCTTTAGACATTTACCAGCCTTGTAACTTTTAAATTATTGCACCTACTCCTTAAGGGTATTGTAAAGATTATATGAGATGACATAAGTAAAATTTTTTTTTTTTTGGCAAAACTTAAAGGGCTATATCTTATTAGCTTTGTTAAATAGCTGACAAGATGTTATTCCTTGATACCTCAGTTATGAATATGTCTCTAATTTATCTAATCATAGGCTTCAGATCAAGTGTAATGAAGTCTTTGATCAATTTAGATGTCCCTGAAAACTATTGCATAAACTGGAATGACACTAAACAGGTAAGGGCCTCACTACTGCTAGGCAATCCTACTATACCTCCTTATCAACTTATCAACTCATTATTCCACTCTCCACTGTGTCTCTTCCAAACCTTTTCATCTCTCCTCAAACGTCCTATCTCCACCCCCCCCCCGCCCTCCCCCACAACTCCAGTGTCTTATATTTTACAGGAAAAAAAAGGGGGGCCATTCACAGTGAGCTTCCTCTTCTTCCTTCCTCCTTTTCTCAAGTGCCTTAAAAAAACAAACAAAAAACCCCCTATCTCCTCTGTCCTCCTTGTCTCACACACTCCTCACCAAAGTTACCCCTCTACCTTTTATAGTGATCCCATTTCATTCTGTGTCCTCAAACAGACTGACCTGTCTGTCATCCCCACTCTTTCACGTGTTTTTAATGTCTCCCTATCTACTGGTTCATTCCCTTCTGTCTACAAAAATGTCCATGTCTCCCCATCCTGAAAAAAAAAAATCACCTGATCCTTCCACACTACTGATTGTAGTCCTACAACTTTTTTGCCTTTTGTAGCTAAACTTGAAAAAGCAATTTCCTCTTCTTTACTTTTTCTCCTCTCATCCTCTTTAGTTGTTGTTGAGTCTTCAACAACACTTCTGGTAACCTCATTTAGAGTTTTCTTATCAAAGATTATGCTACGCCTTGTCATTTCTTTCTCCAGCTTATTTTACAGAAGAGGAACTGAAGCAAAAAGGGTTCTGACTTGCCTAGAGTCACACAGCTAGCTAGCAGATATCTGAGGACAGATTTGAACTCAAGTTCTCCTGAATCCAAGCCTAGCATTCTATCCACTATACCACCTAGCTGCCACTAGTACTTTGATTAAGAAGCTTTCTCTTCTTAACCTCTTAAAATCTGACTTCCAATTCCACTGAAACTGCTCTCTTCAAAGTTATCAATGTTCTCTTAGTTGCCTAATTAAATGACCTTTTCTCTGTTTTCATTCTCCTTTACTTCTTGGCAATTTTTGACACTGTAGATCACTTTCACCTCTTTCTTACAGTTGAGATGTGAGAAATAAGGGTTCAGAGATTCCCTGACAGCAATGGGGTCCCTTGGGGGGTTGCAGGCTTTGTGAAACCCGAACGGGCCAGAGATTTGTGACAAAAAAAAAAAAGGGTTTATTACACTAAGAAGACAGCCTTTTTAGTGGGCAAAATTGTGTTAAGATTTTTGCAAAGACCTTTTATAGGGGTTTTTTGGTTACAATTGGGCGGTGATTATGCCCCAGGCCAAGATCTCCAATTGAATTGAAAGAGATTACTGAGAGTTTCCCCAATGAACAGGAAGGTGGGGGTCTCCCAAAGGCCCAGAAGGGTTTTGATTCTGGGCCTTTCCAATCCTTCCCCCCCAAGATCTAGGGGGACACAGTTTACATCAATACTTTCTTCTCTCCATATTTTAGGGATACCACTCTCTTCTGGTTCCCCTCCCTATCTAAATGCTTCTTTTCTCCCTCCTTTGCTGAATCCTCTTCCATGACAAAAATCTCTAACCAGAGGGGTCCCTCAGGGTTCTGTCCTGGACCCACTTCTCTTCTTCCTTTAGATTAGGGTGTCAAACTTTTTCTACTCATGACTCTTTTTCACCTGAGAGTTTTTTACGTGACTCTGGGTATATAGGTTTAAAAAATAGGCATACAAATCAAACATTTACTGATAAATCATAATTTTGCAACTCCCACATTCAGTTCTGAGATCCCATGTGAGATCTTAACCCACAGTTTAAGAAACTGGGCTCTAGGACTACTTCTCTGGGTAATCTTATCTGTGATAGATTTAATGCTGAAGATTCTTTGACCCACCTAAGCTGCTCCAACCTGTCTACTGACCTCCAATTTCACATCTCCAATTGCTTTTCAGGTATCTCACACTGAATGTCTGCTAGACATCTTGGAATCCTAAAATCTTTCAACCCCATATCCAATCTGTTGCCAAGGCCTGCCAATTTTACTTTAGTAACGTCTCTTGAATATGCTCCTTTCTTTGCTCTCACACTGCCATCACTCTATATGCAGGCCAGAAACAAATATAAAATATTCTGTTTGGAATTCAAAGGTCTCAACCCAAACCCTCTCTTCCTTTCTAGTCTTTTTATTCTGTAACTCCTCCAATATGCACTCTTCAATGCAGTGACACTGGACAATTCCATGAATGACACACAGCTCTGGCCATTTTCTCTGGCTGTCTCCCATACTTCTCTCCTTCCTCTATTCCAGCTTTTCCCAAATTCCCAATTTTACTGCAAGCCCTCTTCAACCTCTCTTAATTCCAGTGTTTTCCCTCTGCTAATTACATCCTATTTATCCTCTGTATGGCTTGCTGTGTGTGTATGTATTCACACGCATGGATATATATGTGCATATAAATATACATATGTGTGCATGCATTGTGTGTATCTGCATCTTGTCTCCCCCATTAGACTGTAAGCTCCTTAAAAAGAAAGGACTGTTTTGCTTCTTGTATATATATATACACACAAAGAAGCAAAACAGTCCTTTCAATATACACACATACACACACACATATATACATATACATATGGCACATAGTAGATACTTAATAAATGTATATTGATTGATTGGCTGCTTAAGGAAACTTAGTCATGTCCTATGATTTTTCTGTGAAAGAGCAGACCAGTTTGGAACCCAGAGTTCCAAGTGTCTGGGGGAAGAAGAGAGAGAAAGGCACTTCTGAGAAGGAATCATCTGGAGAGGAGAAGATCCCTGACCTTGAACTCAATCTCTTCTCTTCATCTTAGTTTGGAGTAGACCCCTATAAACTCAAGGGAGCTGTTCAACTTTGTCATTGGTGTTCTAGCAGTGTCCCTCAGAATAGCAGCAGCAACTAGAAGCAGTGTCTATGTGGGGAGACAAGGACAGGCAGAATGCAAGTGAGGAAAGGAAAATTCAAGGACCTTCACAAACTCTAGCAGAAAAGCTATACATATTGAGGATTTCAAAAGAGGACTTCCAGAAGGTCTGAGTTACCTTTTTGCCATGTGTGTGCCTCTAAGCTTTCCTCTGTACTTGTGGATGATTGTGTTATGTACTATGGGGAGGATTATGTTGTAAATAAATGTTCTCACTATGCCACCTTAGTAAATATTATTTCCTAAGAGCTAATGTAAGTTTGGCTGACTAATTGATATCAATGAATTATAATTAGAGGAAGCATATTGGTGGGGGCTTAGGAAATAAAACATTAGAAATGGTAGTTTCCAAGTTGTTCATGTCTGCCCTTAGAAAGTTGCAGGGAGATGTAACCACTTGAGCTTTAGGGACCCAAAATACCAATGCTAGTGGAGGTTTGAAAAGAAACTGCTGCCTGTGTACTTCGTGAGAAGCAAATAATATATTTTTATGGTCAGTGACTAAAATAACTTTTTGGCAGGAGTCATATTTCTTTATATTTAGATATTCAACAAATCATATTGCAAAGAAAAATAAATAAAAATGAAACATTTCTGTTTCAATTCAGCAGCAAGTATCAACTCTTCTTTAAGTGGTTCCTCTTAGTAGATGGTAACATGTTAATTTCTTTTTCATATTTGAATATTTTGTTTGGTTTTTAAAATAAGCAATATAAACAGCATTTATCAGAATTATAGAGTACAGAAATGGGAAGAATAATGTGTAAATTTGGAAAAGTAGGTTGGAACCAGGTTATAAAAGTTTATAAATGGCAAATAAAGGACTTTATATTTTAATCAATAGGGAGCCACTCAAATTTATTTAGTAGAGGAGAGACACATTTAGGAAAAATTTAAGAAGGCACTTTTGCAGCTATGTGGAGGAGGAATTAGAGAGGGGAAAGACTTGAGGCAAGAAGACCACTCAAGAGATTACTGAAGTAATAGAAAGGAGACAAGTGAGAGAAATTTTGTGGAGGTAGAAATTATAAAACTTGACAATGGATTGGTTATGTAGCAAGAGTGAGAATAAAGAATCAAGACTTGGTGTGAAAAGCCAAGGCTGTGAAACTGGTAGAAAGATAGTAGTATTCTTGACAGAAATAGGGAAGTTTAGAAGAAATATGAGTTTGTTTACTTTCATTGTTGTTGTTTTATTTTGTTTTGTTTTGTTTAGGATTAATCCCTCCCTTACTCTACCTTCCCTCTAATTTCCCCTTTCCACTTCTCCCCTTTCATCCTATTTCCCCACTGAGTGACATGTGTTTCTATACACAACTGTGTATATGTGTTTTAACTTTCTTTTGGCCAGTTCAGATGAAAATGAGTTTCAAGTGTCAGCTATTCATCTCCAATTCTTTCTTCTCTATTTAGATGTCTATTTGTGCACCCTTATTACATGGGATAATTTTCCCTAACTATCTTTTCCTTTCCTTTCAGTATCTTCTTCCTCCCCTTTCTTTTCATTCTTTTCTCAAGATCATCAAAGCATTAGCAGAATCATTCCTGGGTTTTGTCTAATTAAATTCCCTCTATGATCCTTGATAATGATAGGATTCAGAGGTGATCCATGTATTATCACCACACATCTTACTGTAAAAAGTTTATCCTGGTTTAGTCCTTGTTTGTTTATTCATGTTTTTCATTTTGTGTTCTCTTTATGTCTGTGTTTGAACTTCAAAATTTCTTCACAGCTCTGGTATTTTTTTCACAGCACTGGTTCAATTATTTTTGGAATACTTGAATGTAATCTATTTTATTTAAGTCTATTTTATTTTCTCCTGTAATATTATACTTAATTTTTCTGCGCAAATTAGTCTTGGCAATAAGTCCCTATTTTTCTTTCATGTATATTCTATTTCAAGTTCTCTACTCCTTTATAATGATGGCTACTGAATCATGTATGATCCTGATTCTGGTTCAGTGATACTTGTTTTCTGTCTGTCTCTCTTGCTATTTTTCCTTCTGGAAGTTCTGGACTTTGGTGATAATGTTCCACAGGGTTTTCATTTTGAGGTTTCTTTCAGGAAGTGATTAGAAGATTCTTTCTGTGTCTACTTTGCCCTCTGGTTCTAAGAGATCTAGGAGGTTTTCTTTTAAGATTTCTTGAAATATGATTTCTGAAATGTGATCATCACATTCATACAGTTCAAAGAGTCTTAATTTTTTTTCTTTGATTTATTTTCTTGGTGAGTTGTTTTTACTATAAGATAGCTTATGTTTTCTTCTTTTTTTTAGCTTTTTAGATTTGTTTAATTATTTCTTGTTGCTTCATAAAGTTATTGACTTAAAATTCATCCATTCTAATTTTTAGGAAGTTTATTTGGGAAAAATTTTGTATCCTTGTAAGAAGCTGTTAATTTTCAATTCTCTCTTCTATAGCTCTCATTTATTTTCCTTTTCCTTAAAGCTCTTTTAAAATTTCTTCTAGGAATTCTTTCTAAATTTGTGCCCAAGTTATGTTTTTTATTTAAGGCATTGCTTGTAGATGTTTTAGAACCATGTTCTTCTTTTGATGGAATTTTTTTCGTTAATCTTTTCTCCTTTTCTTCCTGAGTTCAGACTTTGTGTTAGGGCTGGGCTCTGCCACACTTCTGGAGGGAAGATCTGAGCTGTCCTAATTATTGCCTTCTTGGGATATTAAGTGTTATATTATTACAGGATCTCAGTGACAGATGGGGGAATCTGCAAATTTTTGATGCTTCCAAAGAAGCTGAAAAAATTTCTAAGGGAAAATCTGAATACTAACCAAGCCACCTTCCCTCCACCTCCCCTCGTCTGGGTTTGTGTTTGTGTTAGAGTTGACTACCGCCAGACTCAACCACCATCAACTATCTGGAAAGCTTTGTTGGTTCAAAGTGACAGAACTGCAGGCTCCTCTTTGGTCTTACATTCCTACTTTGGTTATTTCCCTGTAGGCTGGTCTAGATGCTAGGAGTGAGATCTTGCTTTTGAATCAAGTCTGAGTCAAACTGTTATTTTTTCTTGTTCTGGGACTTTGTCTTCTCATGATGGCCCTCTAGATTCTCCCTATGCTGGAATATCGCCATGCACAGGTGCCTTTCTCATTCTGTCCTCAATCTGTAACCCAGAACTGGGAAATGGACGGCAAACCTTCCAGCTGGATCCCATTCTTGTTTCAGTGCCCTAATATAGGTGGCTTGTAGATGGCCTGCCCTAGAGCTGGGATTTCCTCTTTCTCTGCTACTCGGCCTCTCCTTGGTTACTGCAGAGCTCTGCTGGCGTATACACCTAGTCAACCCATCCTTAATGTCTGCAGATCTCCCTCTTTGTCTCTTTGGGTCTAACTGGACTGAAAATGTCTTGCTGTGCCTCTTTCCCCATCAGGATTCAGTTGGGACATCTAGATCAATTTGATATGCTACTCCATCTTGCCACCTCATTTAGTCCTTGTAGCTGTAGCCATCACTTCTAGTTGGTTGGAAGCTAACAGATGGGAATGTTATCTCACAATGACCCTGTGAGGAAGAAAGTACAAGCATCATTATCTCTGTTTTACAAATGAAGAAGCAGATGAAGAACATCAGAGAAAAGGGACTTTTAGGTCCCATAGCTAGTAAAAATCAGTCAGCATTTGAACTCAGAACTTCCTGACTTCAAGTCTACCACATTATCTATGGTGCTGTATTGTCTGCCAATAGCCATGTCAACAACCCTGACATCTTTCCTGAGCTCTACACTCATTTCCAAATCTCCACTAGATATTTCCACCCAGATGTCTTGTTAGCTTTTCAAATCTAACATACACAACATTAAATTCAGCATACTCTACTCTTTACCTTCATCCTCCTTTTGACTTCCTTATTTCTGCCAGTGATAGCATTATCTATTTATTCTCCATGATCTCTTCATAGCCTTTGACCCTTCTGCTGGATACTCTTTTTTCTCTTTGTTTTTTAGGACATTGTTCTCTTTTCTGGTTTTCCTCCTACCTATGTGACTGTTTCTACTTTGACGCCTTTGCTGCCTCTTCATCCAGATCATGCCTTCTAACCATAGGTGTTCCATAGGATTCTGTCCTAGGTCCTCTTCTCTTCTCCCTCTCTATTATTTCATTTAGTGATCTCATCAGCTCCCATGATTTTAATTATCATCTTTATGCTGATGATTTCCTCATCTACCTATCTGCCCCAATCTCTTTATTGACCTACAATCTCACATCTCCAACTGTCCTTCAGTTTCATCTCAAACTGAATATCCAGACAGCTTAAATTCAATATGTCCAAAACAAAGCTCATCATCTTTCTCCCTAAACCCTAATCTTAGGCTCAGATCCTAGGAGTGTTCTTCGACTCTTTACTATCTTTCATTCCAATCATATTTAAGCTGTTGCCAAAGCCTGTGGATTTAACTTTATAGCATCTCTAGAATATGCCTCCTTTGTTCCTCTGGCCACCATCCTAGTGCAGGCCATCATCATTTCATGCCTGGATTATTGCAATAGCCCATTGGTGGGTGTACCTACCTCATCTTTCCCCTGGCCACTGCATCCTTCATTCAGCCACTAAATCAATTTTCCTAAAATTCAGGTTTGATCGTGTCGTCTTTCTACCCAATAAACCTCCAGTGACTTCCTATTGCCTCTAGGAGTGAATACAAAATGACCTGTTTAACCCTGGGAGCTTTTCATAACTCAGCCTCCTCCTACTTTTGTAGTTTTCTTACCTTCCTCCCCGATTTTGATTGACAATGGCTTCAATTCCTTGAAGAAGATACTCCATTTTTTGGCTCCAGACATTTTCTTTGGCTGTCTCACATGCCTGCAATGCTCTCCTTCCTATACACCTACAATAATAAGAAACTACCCTGGTTTCCTCTAAATCCCAACCAAAATTCTATCTTCTACAGGAATCCTTTCCTACACTCCTTTTAAGGAGATTTTCTCCTTTTAATTGTTTTCTATTTAACTGCATATAATTTGTGTGTGTGTGTGTGTGTGTGTTTGCATGTTCTCTTCCCCATTAGGCTATAATTTTCTAAAGGGCAGAGACTGTCTTTTACCTTTTTGTCTTCTCAGCACTTAGCACAGTGCCTGGCATATGGTAGGTCTTATTATAAATATGTCTTGATTTGAATTAAATTTATCCAGTCAGTACAATAATCTGTGTCTCTTTGATTCTTTCCTCTCCCTTTCCCCCAACAAGTCACCAAGGGCCAGCAGGTCTTCCTGCCTTTATAATGCCCCTTGTACCCATCCCTTTCCTCTACACTTCCATTGCCACCATCCATCCCAATTTAAGCCTTTACACTGCCTTTTGCCAGCATCACTACAGCACTACTTGTTAGTACAGAGAATCCTTCCTCAATCCATCCTACAGACTGTTCCTTGTTTCATTAAAAACTTTCCATACAAATTCATGACCTAACAAAATGAAGCCTAAATTTAATCTTCAAGACTCTGCATTCCGACCTCAATCTGCTGTTAGAGGAGATACTCTAGTGAGAGATAAAAGGAGAAGGTCTGCTGGGGATCAGGACATTGGACAGCAAGGGGAAAGCCTTCAGATACACCCTGCCCAGGCTTGGCTGCCCACCCACTCCGACTGCATGGGAAGGGGCCAGCAAGACAGTGAATGGGCCTCCCAGACACAAACTGCCTTCAAACCTTTCTCCCGAGCCATTGGTCCACATAAGAAGGATTAGATGGTATTAGATAATGAAAATAAGGGAATTAAGACTAACCACCCCAAGGAAACAGGGAATGTTTCATGGAGGAAAAGATGTTTTTGAGTGAGGAAGGATTTGTCCCATAGGAATACCAGGCTTTTTTCCATCTTCTGCCTGGAGGGGATGACCTCAGAACTAAGGCTGAGACTGAGGGAATCAAAAGGAATCCTAAAGGAAGACTTATCTAAACTGAAAGATCAGAGTGGCTGAAAAGAGCGCAGCATGTTCCAGCTGAAGGAGCAGAGTACCATCCAGGCACACCTGCAGCTCAAATTGGGAAAAGATTGCAGTATCCTGGTGAATCTGTCCGGTGTGGGGCCGGTGATCTTACAAAAGAGGGAGAAGAGGTCATCGGAGGCCCCAGCACCCAAAGCTATTCCACAAGGAGCAGCATTTCAGTGGGTGGTCAGCAGGTAAAGGGAGGACCACGCAACAAGAGTTAGGAAAGGGAAGAGGAACAGCAGCCACAGAGATGGAGAACATCGTCATTTGTGAGAAGGTGGAGTGATGAGAAATGTTCCAGGGGAGCAGAGCCCCTCACCTACCAGCAATGCTGGAGTCTACATGGGAAGGGATTATTTTATGTGTATGTGGGTATTTAGACACATAATATAGCTTATAGTAATATATGGAAGCATATGTAACTGCACATATATGTATACATATAACTCATATATTGTGTAGAATTTAGTAATATATAGAACTATATCTCTCCATGTACACATATGTATAATATACATATACATACACACCTAAATATATAAAGAGAAATTCCTCCCCACACAGATTCTTGAGCTGCTGACAATATATTATTATATTCCTATTCTCTTAGAATTAAAATCTTTGCTTTTTTGACTTATGATTCCTGGTCAAATAATCATAGAATTTAAGAGAATAGATTCATATTCATATATATGAAACATGAATTTCCTCTATAACATCAATAAAGGATCATCCCATTTCAAAATCTCTGATGATTGGGAATTGTGTTCTTTGTTTTTGTTTTTTAAGCAGTGTTCTCTTTTGGATGGCTTCCATCAGTAGGTTTTTATTTGTTTTCCTCTTGCTTCATCTCATTCAGGAATTCTGGTTGAGCTTATGCCCAAAATGTGTTTTTCTTTGAAGCTTTGCTTGTAGACGTTTTGAAGTAATTTTCTTCTGGATTTGTGCCTTGGCACCACAATAACTCTTATTGGTGGAATTCCTTCTTGTTGTTGTTCATTCTTCTAGGATATTTCCTGACTTCAGACTTTATGTTAATGCTTGATTCTATGTCATTCTAGCGAGAATGACTGTGCCAAGCTTTTTCTATTGCTGGCCTTGACTTGGAAATAGGACTCATAGGTTTTGTTTTTTTGTTTATTTCTCCTTCAAGACTTGTTTGATATGCTTTGTAAATATTTATGGAGGAATTCTATTGGGAGAGCAAAACTGTACTTATTCCACCTTGATTCTACTGTAATGTTTCCTGATATCTAGCCTAATCCTTCTGCTTCTTCCATATATTATTCCTAGATCAGCTCCCTGGGGATAAGCAGAACAAATTTAATGCCTCTTCTATGTGATAGTTCTTCATATACTTAATGCCAGTAATCATGTTTTCTGAACTTAACCTTTTTTTATATAATGATAAACACTTCCAGTTCCTTCAACCAATTCATGAATAATGTAGCCATTATCCTCACCATCTTTGTCATCCTGTTTTAACACATTCCAACTCAAACATGGTCAGCAACTTTTAATATTGAGGCATCTTCAGAAAAAAAAAGCAATATTTACAAATATTATTTCTTCTGAGTTTTTAAGACCAATTTTCCATTTTTGCCTACTCATTTTTCAAGTTCGAATTCAAATTTTTTCTGTGAAGCCTTCTCTCATTCTCCAGCCAGAATTTGTTTCTCCTTTTTGCAACTATCATAACATTAAGTTAGTGCCACATTTAAGGTCCTTAGACATTTTTCCTTATATTGTAAAAATTTATGGACATTTACTACCTTTACTTAAAAACTCTGATGGCAGAATCTATGTCATTTATTTTTATAATAGTACTATTATTTATTATAATAAATTTAATAATAGTAATGATTTACACTTATATGGTATTATTTAATTTAATTTATGGTATGCTTTCCTCATACCAGCCATCTAATATAAATAATGAACATATTATTTCCAAATTCTCAAACTATAGATGAGGAAAAGATGACTGAGAGACAATATGATTAGTAAGATCCAATCAAGATCTTTTGATTCTAAACCATCTCTTATTTCCATTGGACCATACTGCCTCATTGTTTCCCTGTATTGTTTTTCTCTGGAGGATTGTATTCAATCTCTAGCACAGAACTTTGCAGATTTTTTTAATATTATATTTTTTAAAATTAACAAATCTAAAGAGACTAGTTCATCTATTTTTCTGCTCCTTTAATTTGGATTTTGCTATATTTTAAATTTTTTTGTTGGAGCATTGTTTTCTAAATTTTAATTTCTCTATCTCACATTCTTTTTATTTTTGTTTTTATTGATATTTTCTGTTCCTTATAGCACTATAATTATCCCTAACATCCTTCCTCTCCCTTTTAAAGAATCATCCCATAAAATATATAGTATTTTTTAAGAATGAAAAAATCAAAAGATTGGTTGATAAATGTTTTTAAAAGTCCTTAAATATGTGCAATGTGTTACATCTGAGGACCTCCCATTTCCATGGAGGGATGAATTAAAGGTGTCCTTTCTCATCTCATTCAAGTCATGCTTAAGTTTTTATAATTTTGTTACATTCAGTTTTGATTTTTTTCATGTGTAGTTCTTTCTATTTATATTGTAGTAGTCATTGTATACATTGTTTTCTTGGCTCTCCTAACTTTAGTCAGCTTTAGTTCATATAGATCTTTCTATGATTTTCTATATTCATAGCATACATCATTTCTTACAGCACATTAATATTCTATCATATTGGACATCTACTTCCAGTTTTTTATTACCACAAAAACACTACTATAAATATTTTAGTGTATATTGGTACGTTTTGCCAATCACTTCCTTGGATTATAAACCCAGTAATGGAGTCTCTAATTCAAAGGGGATGAACATTTTATTCACTTTATTTGCATAATTCAAATTTGCTTTCCAAACTGATTGTACCATTTTTATAATTCCAGCAACAATGTATTAATGTACTTATCATTCCACAACTCCTTCAAAATGGAGTGTTGCTATTTTTAGCCATCTTTACTGATTGCTGGGTAGAAAGTGAAGCCTGAAAGCTGTTTTAATTTCTTATTTCTTTTATTATTGTGATTTGGAGCATTCCTTCATATATATATACTTTGCAATTCTTTTTGAGAATGTTTATTCACATTCTTTGACCATTTATCTATTAAGAAATGGTTATTAGTCATACACATATTCTGCACATACACATACATACATTGTTTATAATCTTGTAAAACAAACCCTTATCAAAGCAATTTGATATGAAGATTCCCCTCACCATTCTAATACTTCCATTTTTATTTTAGAGGGACTATTTTTGTCTGTGCAAAAGCTTTTCAGTTCCATGTAATTAAAGCTATCTATTTCATCTTTTGTAATTGCCTTGATCTATTATTAAGTATAATCTCCTACTAAGTGATAAGAGGCATATGAGCAATTTTTCTTCTAATTTTTTCCTAATTATGTTATGATATGGTGAAAGATATTGGCCTATCCCTTATTTCTGCCAGACTACTTTCCAATTTTCCCAGTAGTCTTTATCAAATAAGATTTTTTCCCTTATATAATTGATGTTTTCCATTTTATCACACTGGGTTATTAAATTCCATTATTTCTGACTCTCCTTTTTCAGTCATTCCATTGATATACCTCTTTATTTTGAAAACCAGTATCAGATGTTTTTGATGACAGCTACTTTATAATATAATTTAAGGTCTGGGAGTGTTAATCCCCCTTTGTCCCTGTGTCCTTTCATCATTTCCTTGGATATTTTAGATTTTTTTTTCCAAATGAATTTTGTAATTAATTTATCAGGTTCTATCTCCTTTGTAACTTGATTAACATAGCATTAAAAGTGTAAATTAACTTTGAAACTATTATCATTTTTATCATATTGGCATGCAGATGGTGACATAGTAGATAAAATGCCAGACCTGGAGTCAGGAAGACCTGAGTTCTAATCGGACCTTAAACATTAACTGTGTGACTTTGGGCAAACCACTTAATTCTTCTTGTCTCAGTTTCCTCATCTGCAAAATGGGCTAGAGGAAAAAAAAATTGGCAAACCACTCTATTATCTTTGCCAAGAAAACTCCAAAAAAAATGGTAACGAAGAATCAGACATGGCTAAAAACAATTAAGCAGCAGCAACAAAAACAGTCATGAGTACTGAATATCCCTCTAGTTAAATAAGTTGTTCTTTACTTCTTCAAGGAGCAACCTGGAGTAAGCATCATACATCTTCTCTCTTGAAAATGAAAGGCAGATCTAGGGGAAGGGTGGGGACTAGGGGGGGAAATTTGTAACACAAAGCTTTGTAAGGGTCAATGTTGAAGAATTACCCATACATATGTTTTGCAAATAAAAAGTTTTAATAAAAAATATTTTAAAAAAAGAAAATGAAAGGCAGAAGTATATAAAGCAAATAGAGGGCCTGAAGAGACTCCTGAAAGAGCAAAGAAGGTCCAAACATTTGAAAGACTCAAGAGCTCAAAGAGAATGAAATTCTCTTTTCTTTTAATCTTTAATCTTTAAACTCACAAACCTCATATAGAATGGAGGATGGAGGTATTGATCTTTTCCAGTGAGGAGACAGTCCTATACCAATGGATTTTAGGACTTGGGCTACAATATGATTATTTATGTTGATTGCTGTTAAGCCATTCTTGCATTTGTGATATAGATCTCACCTGAGTAATAATGAATTATTTCTTTGATAAATCACTAATATGTTTGACAGGATTTTGTGAAAAAATTTTTGAGTCAATATTCATTATTGATATTAGTCAATACTTTCCTTTCTGTGTTCTTTCTTTGGTTTAGATATTAGAAGTGCATTTGTCTCATAAGAGGATTCTGATAGGATGCCTTCTTTCTTAATTTTTGAGAATAATTTGTGAAATATTGAAACTACTTGCTCTTTAAAGGTTTGATAGAGTTCTTCTGTGAATCAGCTAAGACCAGGATTTACCCCTTCTCCATACTAGTTCCTTTACATTTAGATCTTTTTCCTTTTCTGAGGGTGGATTAAGATCTTTATCTGGCCTTCTAATTGAGTATTTTATATTTTTGAAGATATTCCTCTGTTTCTTTTATGTTCTCAGTTTTGTTAGTACATAACTGTGCATAATATGTTCTGATTATTATTTTTCTTCTGTTTTTTATTGTGTGATGTCACATTCCTCATTTGTTATTGATATTTTTGCTCTCTTTTAAAAAATAAGATTAACTTAAAATTTATCAATTTTATTAGTCTTTTCAAGGAATAAGTTTTTAGTTTTATTTATCATTCATTCCTATAGGTTTCCTTGCAACTTATCTCTTTCTTCCTAATTATTAAGATGTCCTGTTTTTCATTTATTTTGGGTTTGCTTATTTATTGTGTTCCTAATTTTTAAAAATTCATAATCAGTTTATTAGTCCTCTGTTTTTCTATTTTAAATGTATACTTGTGGAAATATTTCTTTCTTAAGTGCTTTTTAGCTCTATGCTAGAAATTTTGATATGTTGTTTTATCATGATCATTTTCTTTCACATAATTATTAATTATTTCTATGAATTGTTCTTTTATCCACTCAGTGCATAGTATTTTATTGTTAATTCTTTGTTTGGGTCTTTATCTTTTGCTTGTGTTACTTGAACCACGTTTGATCTATAAAAGATATGAAGCTATTTCCATCTTTTTACATTTGTTTGCATTATCTTGTGCCCTAATACATGGTCATCTTTTGCAAAAAAAAAAAAATCATGTGGTACTGGGAAATATGCATGCTCTTGAGCAATTCTATTTAGAAAATGCCTTATCTTTTAACTCTAGTTTTCCAATGATTTGTTCAATCCCACATTTTCCCTTTTGTTCATCTTTCTTTTGAACTTAGGCAAAACTTCTGAGGTCTCCTATTACTATTGTGTCACTGTCAATGTCTTCTTGTAGTTCAACTAATATTTTCTTTTTGAATTTGGATGATGAGGTCTTTGGAGCATATAAGTGTTTTATTGATATTACTTTATTGTCTAGGGTTCCATTAATCAGGAAGCATTTATTAAGTATCTACTATGTACTAAACAGGATAAGGAATACAAAACATAAGGAATACAAAAAATAAAACAAAACAATTTCTATTCATATTTTAACAAGAGGAACAAAATGTCATAATTAAATGCAAATAAATAAAAAGTAATTTTGGGATGGAGAGACATTTCTTTTTTTTTTTTAATTTTATTTGCATAACATATGTGTGGGTAATTCTTCAACAATAACCCTTACATAGCTTTCTGTTACAAATTTTTCCCCCCAACTCCCCACCCCTCCCCTAGATGGCAGGATATCCACTACATGTTAATTATGTTAAAATATTGGCAAATCGAATATATGTATACATATCTCCAAACTTATCATTGCTGTGCAAGAAAAATCTTATCTACACAAACGATATATCAGATAAAGGAAACACAATGTAAGCAAACATCAATCAAGGAGTATGAGAATGTTATGTTGTGGTCCACATTTCATATCCCTCTCTCTGGGTGTATATGGCTTTCTTCAGTGAACAATTGGAGGTGGTTTGAAACATTTCATTGTTGAAGAGAGCCATGTCCATCAGAATTGATCGTCATATAGTACTGTTGTTGCCGTGTATAATGATCTCCTGGTTCTGCTCATTTCACTCAGCATCAGTTCATGTAAGTCTCTCTAGGCCTCTCTGAAATCATCTTGCTGGTCATTTCTTACAGAACAATAATATTCCATAGTATTCATATACCATAATTTATTCAGCCATTCTCCAATTGAAGGGCATCTATTCAATTTCCAGTTTCTAGCCACTACAAAAAGGGCTGCCACAAACATTCTTGCACATGTGGGGCCTTTTCCTTCCTTTATGATTTCTTTGGGATATAAGCCCAATAGAAATGCTGCTGGGTCAAATGGTATGCACAGTTTGATAACTTTTTGAGCATAGCTCCAAATTGTTCTCCAGAATGGCTGTATCCGTTCACAGTGGAGAGACATTTCTACCAGCTTGAAGGATCAGGAAAGGCCTTATGTAAGAAGCAGCATTAGCTGAATTTTTAAAGATATTAGGAAATCTAAGAGGCAGAGATGGAGTGAATTCCAAGAATTGGGAGTCTAACATTTAGGAATTCCATTTGGGCTGGAATTCCAGTTCTGGACTGAGATATGCAGTCTGAAGCTGGGAGGAGACAGTCTCTAATTAGAGGGGTTAGGTATCCTTTGTCAAATTCTTTGGCTCATTAACTCCCCACCTTGACATTGAAAAGAAAATTTATTTATAGCTTAGGTTATGGCTCACTTCTTGATTTCCCCCTACCTGGGGAAGTAGAAAGTTACTCAAAGTACAATATAAATCATATATGATATGGTTTTTTTATTTCTACGTGCAAAAGAAGTGCCAAGCTTAAAAAGACAATGCACATTAAACAATTTAAAATAGAATTCAGTAATTTAACTTAAAACTATCATTATCATCTGTTTTGAGACTGACATTTAAGCCCCATCAGAACAGAAGGCAATTTACAGGACTGATAACAAGACATTTTGCATTTCATCTCAGTTTTGCATTGTCTAAGCAACTATTTTGCTGGTAAAACAGTCTGGTTTGGGCTAATACTATTGTTACTGATTGTTCTCTTAAAGGATTTTGGAATAGTTTCCAGGGACTTCCACTGCCACACAACTGTTCTTAGGACTTTTTTTTTCAGAATAGGTACTCATTTTTCTAAGTTCAGGAAAAAACAAGCACAAAAAAGACTGCCAAAAGTCAGACTCGCCCTTACCTAGGCAGGAAATGTGTTGTAAATGTTATGTACTCACAGCCACATAGCATAGCACCCAGAGGCCCGAGGTAAAGATCAAGGTAAATTGTTCTTTCCTTTGTCTTATCTTTGGAAGCAATTTGAAACAGTCCTCATAAGGTTCCCATAAAGTGTGGCAGGGAGAAACTGAGGTGACTAGTGCCCCCTTTTATACATCTCCAGAATCATCAACATTTTCAGTTCTGAAGCCAGTATTGTTTCAAAGTTCAAAGACTTTGGGCCTGAGTCAGACATGGCCATAAACAGGCCTCCCAACGGCCAAGGAACCAGGGATGGTAACTCTGAGCATGAGCCATATGATGGTTTCTATTAGTCAATTCAACTTTACTTCACAAGGAAACAGGCTAGTTAAAGAATGTGTAGAAAGTCAGGAAAAGTAAATTGGAGCCAGAGTGGAAGGAGTTTTAAATATCAAACAGAGGACTTTACAGTTTATCCTAAAGACAACAGATTTTTGGCCAGGGTAATGGCATGATTATAGGCCTGTGTGCTGGAAATATCACTTTGGCAACTGTGTGGAAGATACGTTAAAAAGACTGGAATGACTTCTGAGAGGAAAGATGGCTGAGTAAGCAGGAAATTGCCTGAAATCTTCCATATTTGCCTCAAAACAACTATAAAATAACACCTCAAAATGAATTCTGGAATGGCAGAATCGACAGAAAGATGAGGTGAAATAATTTTCTAGCTCAAGACAACTTGGAAAGTTGGCGGGAAAGGTCTATTTCTCTGGGTGAAAGGGGAGTACATTCTAGGGCAGGCAGCATCCAAGCAAGTCAGCAGCAGGCCCTGTCTCAACCAGTTAGGGATAGGCCTTCAGCCTGGTCAGCAATGGAGGCCCGAGGCAGCAATGGCCAAGTGGCTAGGGCCCCCACCCCCAGATCCTCAGGGATCTGCCTCTCTACCCCTTCTGCCTTGGCGTAACCCACTGAACTGTCAGATCCCCCAGTACTGTACAGTGTCAGCCACCCTCCAGCCTCACCCCCTGCCTCAGTACAGCACCAGATGAATGGGCACACCCCCATGGCCCTGAAACAGCATCAGTGCCTCCGCATTGTAGCAGGCACACACACAGAGGGATGGCACAGCGTGAGGGTGCCCTGAGGGCCTCAGTGTAGCCAGACCACATCACTCGGCAAACAATCAGGGCCTGCAGGCCTGGCACAAGAAGTTGGCATAATTCCCCTTGCATCCCAGGAGCATAGCTCAACTTTAAAAGTAATGAAATGGTCTAGAAAAGATGAGCAAAAGACCATCACCACATCAGCAAAAACAAATCCACAAACGAATCCACTCCTGACTATGATGGTGACAGGGAAGATCAAACTCGAGGCTCACAGGGTCAAAATGCCTAATGCAAAGTGTCAAAGAAACATAGGAATTGGTTTCAAGTCCAAAAAGAACTCCTGGAAGAGCTAAAAAGGAATTTAAAAATCTAATAAGAGAAAGAGAAGAAAAATTGGGGAAATAAATGAGAGTGATACAAGCAAATTGTGGAGGGAAAGGCAACAGCTTGATAAAGAAAGCACAAAAATTGGGAAAAGGGCACAAAAACTTACTGAAGAAAACAATTTCTTACAAAGCAGAATTGGCCAAATGGAAAAGGGGGTAAACAAGATGACTGAAGAAAATGTCTTTTTAAAAATTAGAATTGGACAAGTTGAAGCTAATAACTCTGTGAGACATCAAGAATTAATCAAACAAAATCAAAAAGATGAAAAAATAGAAGAAAATGTAAAATATCCCGTTAGAAAAATGACTGTCTAGAAAATAGATCCAAGAGAGATAATTTGAAATTATTGGACTATGTGAAGATTGTGATTTAAAAAGAAAAAAGGATCTGGACATCATATTTTTATAAAATTACCAAAGAAAGCTGCCTTAATATCCTAGAACCAGAGGGTAAAATACACATTATATTCTATATGGGGAAGCCACAGTCAGGATTATACAAGAATTAGCAGATTCAGTATTAAAGAATTAGAGGGCATGGAATATGCTATTCCAGAAAGTAAAGTATCTAGGACCACAAGCAAAAATCACCTACCTGATGAAACTGAGAATAATCCCTTTTTTTGGTGGGGGCAAGAGGAGGAATAATTGTCATTCCATGAAATAGGGAACTTTCAAAAATTTCTGATTAAAAGATTATAGCTGAAGAGAAAATTTGATTTTCAAATACAAGACTTAAGAGGGACTAAAAAGGTAAATAGGAAATAAAGAAACAAAAGTTATTCAAAAGGATTAACCTATTTATATCCCCAAATGGGAAGATGATATTTGTGATTTTTAAGAATTGTACAACTATTAGTGCAGTTAGAAGTGGTATGCATAGACAAAGGATGCAGGTATAAATTGACTTTGAGGGGATGATATTTAAAAAATGGAGGTGAGGGGTAGCTAGCTGGTGCAAATGTATAGAGCTACCAGCCATGAGTTCAAATCTGGCCTCAGATACTTGACATTTATTAGCTGTGTGAACCTGGGCAAGTCCTTAATTTCTTAATTCCAACTGCACCCCCAAAAATGGGGTGAGAAAGAAGATTACATAGGGAACAGAAGGAAGGGAGAAGACAATAGTAAATTATCTTACATGAAGAGGCATGAAAGACCTATTACAATGGAAGGGAAAATGGAAGAATGGTTGCTGGACATCACTTGAACCTCTACTCTCATTGAAGTTGGTTCAAAAATAGAATAATGTACACAATCAATTGGATATAGAAATCTCTCTTACCCTATAGAGAAGTAGGAGGAGAGAAAGTTAAGTGAAGCAAGTAAAGGGGACAGTGACAAAAGGGAGAGCAGATTGGAAAGGTGGTGGTCAGAAGCAAAACCTTGGTGAGGAAGGAAAGGATGAAAGAAGAGAGAGAAGAATAAACAGGAGGGAAAATAGGATGGAGGAAAATACTCAATCAGCAATTATAACTGTGACTGTGAATGTGATGAAATCTCCCATAAAATGGAAGTAAATAAATAACAAAGTGAATTTAAAACTACAGTTTGCTGTTTACAAAACAAATAAACAAACAAAAAACATTTGAAGCAAAGAGACACACAGAATAAAAGTAAGGGGCTGGAGCAAAATCTATTATGATTCAGTTGAAGTTAAAAAAAAGCAGGGATAGCAATCATGATTTCAGATAAGGCTAAAGTAAAATTATATCTAATTAAAAGAGATAAGGAAAAAACTATATCTTGCTAAAAAGTACCATAAACAATGAAGTAGTATCAATGCTAAACATATGTGCACCAATTGGTATAGCACCCAAATTCTTTTTTTTTATTAAAACTTTTTATTTGCAAAACATATATATGGGTAATTCTTCAACATTAACCTTTACAAAGTTTTCTGTTACAAATTTCCCCCCCTACCCCCCACCCCTCCCCTAGATGGCAGGAAATCCACTACATGTTAATTATGTTAAAATACTTGACAAATCGAATATATGTATACATATTTCCACACATCATTTTTGTGCAAGAAAAATTGTATCTACAAGAAAGAAAAATCAGAGAAAGGAAACACAATGCAAGCAAACATTGGTAGCATGAAAATGTTATGTTGTGGTCTACATTTCACATCAGAGGGAGATTATTTAAAACAAAACTTTTTTTAAAAAAATGAATGTTTAAAAATTGTCTTTATATGTAACTGGGAAAAAATAAAATACTACTAAAAATAAAACAAGAAAAGACTGGGAAGCAAATTAAGAGGCAAGAGATAATAAAGACCTGAATTAGAATGGTTGTGGTGTAAGTAGAAACAAGGGGATGGAAACAAGAGAAATCGTGGAAATAGAATCAACAAGACTTTGTAAATGACTGTAAGTAAAGACAAATACCAAATGAATTTTTGCTAGAAAGAGTACATCTCCAGGGGCAGCTAGGTGGTGCAGTGGATAGAGCACCAGCCCTGAAGTCAGGAGGACCTGAGTTCAAATCTGGTCTCAGACACTTAATACTTCTTAGCTGTGTGACCTTGGGCAAGTCACTTAACCTCAATTGCCTCAGCAAAAAAAAAAGAGAGAGAGAGAGAGAGAAAAGTGTACATCTCCATTCCACAGCCTACCCAGTCCTCCCTGCCTAGCTCCCTACAGGGCCAAGTGGGGCTTCCAGATGCTGAGAAATAAGCCAGTCCAGTCGAGTCCAAACTGGCACCTCCTTTCTTGACCCACTTCATTTTCTGAGAGGCGCCATGACTTTTATACTCTCCCTCTCACACTATCCAAGTCTCCTTGTGGGAAGAAGTTTTGAAGCAGACAAGTGCCAAGGTACCACTGTATATCAATATATTCTTTGACTCAGCAATGTGCTATTAAATACATACCTCAACGAGATCTAACACAATGTCTTGGGCCATATGCAAGGAAATATTTATGGCAGCACATTTTATAATAGCAAAGAACTGAAAACTTAAGGTTTTACTATCAGATGAAAAATTATTAAACAAATTATGGTCTGTGAATGAAATGGTATAATACTGCACTTTAAAAATTATAAAATGGACCAGTTCAGAGAAACCTGGGAAGAATTGAAAGAAATGATTCAGAGTGAGATGAATAGGAGTGGGGAAATATTCTATACTTCTACAATAATGTAAAGGAAAATAATTTTAAAAGACCTAAGAACTATAATTAATGCAATGATCAATAGTGATTTCATAAGGTAAATGATGAAACATGCCAAGTAGCCACTGATAGAGGGATGATGAACTTGATTTCCAGAATGAAACATAGTTTATGAATATAGAACATGTATGAATTAACTATTTTTTATATATTAGAAGATAGAACTTGGGGAGAAGAGTTGATGGGCATTGATAGTGATACAAAAAGAAGAAAAAAAGATCAATGAAATATAAAAAAATACAATGATATTTAAAGAATTTGTAAGGAATACAGAAAGAGGTTTATTTTTTAATACATGTTAAATTAAATATACATTTAAATTATTCAACAGTTGATAGTTTCATATATGAGCCTATTTTCTCTTGTAAATGCTTTTTAAATATTTCATGTTTTTAAATTGATACTTATCATAAAAAAGAATTTTTTAAAAAAATAAAGGGGTAGAACTGTATGATCTCTAAAACGCCTTCTAATTTCAACAAATTATGTTCTGAAACCTTTTCAGCTCTAAATTCAATGATTCTGATTTTTGGGAAAGAGATTTTTGGGCTATGATTACATGGATGATAATGAAGGACTGTTTGAATTTCTAGACTTTGGATTAAGATACTGGCATTTCTGTTTAGGCCTTTAATGTTTCTCATGACTACAGAGAAGGAAATATTTTGACTTGACATTTGTTGAATTTATCGAGACCTTTAAAATGACAGTTAAGGGAAAGAGAAAATTGCAAGATAAATTGGTTTAGATCAGAGCATCTTGAAACCATGTTACATAAAAAATATTTGAAAGAACTAAGAATGCTTAAGTTGGAGAAAACTTCAGGGTGGGTTGAGAGACATGATTATTGCTTAAGAATCACAACATATTAAAGTTAGTATCCCTTGTATACCATCCTAGAAAACTGAACATACAGTGTGCTTGAAGAATTTCCAATAAAAAGAAAACTTAATTCTTTCTGTAATAGCCCATTCCATTTTTGGATAGCTCAAAATACTAGGAAAAAATTTCCTTGAATCAAGCCTAAATCTCTGACTTTGATCCATTGTTTTCTATTTCTACCTGAGTGTGGGAGTGGGAAAACAAACCTAGCACTTCTTCCACATGACAGTCCTAATCTTGAAGACAGTTCTTTCCTTCTCCCTCTAATCTTCCCTTCATCAGGAGAAACAAAGTTTTTCCAACAAATGCTTGAATCCCATCTCTAATGCTTATTGCATGTATGACTTCAGGCAGCTCTCTAAATCTGTCTGAATCTTGGGGTCTTAAAATGAAGAGATCAGGCTACAGTGGTCCCTTCCAGCTCTAGATTTCGGATTTCATAAGTTGCTTGGATGTGAGTGCCCCCACCAACTTGTTCATCCTCCTCTGGACACATTCCTGATTATCAATGTCCTAACTAATATGTGACAGTTAGCACTAAACTTGGTATGACTAGAGCAAAATATAGAAAGAGAATCACTTCCATTTTTCTGGATACTATATTCCTCTTAATGCAATATAAGATCACATTAGTGTTGTTTGGCCACCACATCCATCTGTTGACTCATTTCATCAAAACACCCACATTTTTTTAAAATTAAAGCTTTTTATTTGCAAAACATATGTATGGGTAATTCTTCAACACTGACCCTTACAAAGCTTTCTGCTATAAATTTTCCCCCCTAGTCTCCACCCCTCCCCCAGATGGCAGGAAATCCACTACATGTTAATTATGTTAAAATATTTGACAAATCAAATATATGTATACATATTTTTACAGTTATCTTGCTGTACAAGAAAAATTGTATCTACAAGAAAAAAAAATCAGAGAAAGGAAACCCAATGCAAGCAAACATCAATAGAGAGCATAAAGATGTTATGTTGTGGTCCACATTTCATATCCCTCTCTCAGAGTATATATGGCTTTCTTCATCACTGAACAATTGGAACTGGTTTGAAACATTTCATTGTTGAAGAGAACCATGTCCATCATATAGTATTGTCAAAACACCCACATTGATGAAATCACATATCTTTGAGGAATTAAAGCAAATATCTGCTACTTATGCAGCTCTTAATTTTGAAGAACTGCCAATTTGATTGATAGTGCAAAAGATATTTTTGGCAGGATGAATAGGTGATATGATTCTGTTAATAATCAAATTGGCAATTCTACTATGAAGGATAGTTAGGTGGCACAGTGGATAGAGCACCAGACCTGGAGTCAAGAAAACCAGTCACAGATACTTACTAGATGTATAAACCTGGCCAAGTCACTTAACCCTATTTGCCTCAGTTTCTTGATCTGTAAAATGAATTGGAGAAGGAAATAGCAAACCACTACGGTATTTTTGCCAAGAAAACCCTAAGTGGGGTCATAACTGAAAAACTCTGAAAGGTATAACAATTTTCTCTTTTGTTGGTTCACTCATAGTCCTTATGATTTTAAGTCTTTCAACTGCTTAAGGGAAAGTCCTTTCCTTGGGCACTATTCCATATCCCCTTAGAAACATTCATCACTCACTCTAATCCATTTTTCCACTGTGCCTTTTGGAAATCCTCTTCCATTGTTAAAAAAACAAACAAACAAACAAACTCTTAATACATGGCCTGTGCCCTTTCCTCAAAAATTACTTAATAATTTAATTTTCTATATACATATTATCTCTTTCTCTCTCCACCCTAATTTGAATGTAAGTTCTTTAGGGAGTGAGTCATAACACATGATAGCATTAAAATGATTGTGTTCCCAAAGCTACAACAAGAAGAGGAAGGGCTAGAGATGAAGAAGAGGAAAGTAGGAATGTGTCACA
This sequence comes from Myrmecobius fasciatus, assembly GCA_023553655.1. Classification (NCBI taxonomy): domain Eukaryota; kingdom Metazoa; phylum Chordata; class Mammalia; order Dasyuromorphia; family Myrmecobiidae; genus Myrmecobius; species Myrmecobius fasciatus. Next base: position 49,124 of record JAJPUD010005629.1, on the reverse strand, counting down.
TGTAGTAGCAGTCCAGAGGCAGAGTCCTACTGATGGGCAGGCCCTGTTTTTTGGTAACTGGCTGGGTAATTAGTTATAATAATAGGTAATACAAATAGGACAAGTATATGAAACTTAAGAATTTTGTAGGACTGTAGAATTTTGAAATTGGAAGGGACCTTAGTCATCCTTTGGAATACTTTCACTGATGATGAAAATGAAGTCCAAAGAGATCAATTGAATTTTTGAATGTCACATAGCTAGTTATAGCAGAGATTTACATCTATATATATAACAAATATGGAAATATATATAGAAAACTTCTCTTTATTCCAGAATCAGTCCCTGCTTTCATAGTATTGGTAGGGTATAGGGCATGTTCAGGAAAGATTAGTGTCTCTTGTGTGAAGGTTCTTGAGCCTTTTTTTCAGGGCTGATTTCCAACGTGGGTGTCCACCAGATCCATCTGATTCTCAACTGTGGCTCTGCGAAGCTGTAGCATGCAGACACATCCTGGCAAACCATTTCAATAGATGGGCTAAATGAGATTGAAGCTAGCCAAAGGACCTCAGATCTTCTCTGTGTTGGGAGGGCACCTACCCCAAGTAGGTGAAGGGACAATTTGTTCCAATGACCATGAGGGTGACTGAAGCAGATACTGTGGGGAACTTAGAGCTTGGTTGGACATTAAAGAGATCAAAGTCATCCACTGCATCCCAAGCCAAAACTAGTCATCTCTACTTTAACTTTCCATTGAGCTGTGATAGCTCTGGAAGAAAGAATGAGGCCAAATTCTTTGCAACTCTATCTTGTTTAAATCTAATTTATCCATGAATATTGCCCATGCCATTTGTTCATCTGGGTCAGAATGCTTGCAAACATCAAAACTGGTTTGATGAAAATTATGGGGAAATTCAGAAGCTGCTACATGAAAAATGAGAACTTCACAGGTTTACCAAGAGGGTAGTTCATCCATCTCAAAGAAGGTTAAATCCATCAGGAGTGCAAGCCAAGAACTTTGCTAGAGTTGTTCATTGTTTCAAATCTTTTAGTTGATTCTTTAGGATTCTCTAAATACACCATCATATCATCTGCAAAGAGTGATAGTTTTGTTTCCTCAATATCTACTCTAATTTCTTTAATTTCTTTTTTTCGCCCATCTCACTACTGGGTCTGTGTCTCAAAGAGATTATAAAAGAGGGAAAAGGACCCACATATGCAAAAATGTTTATAGCAGCCTCTTATAGAGGCAAGGACCTGGAAATCAAGTGGATGAAGGGAATGGAATATTATTATTCTATTTGTTCAATTCTAATTTTTAATGAATTATTTTCTTCAGTTAGTTTTTTTGTCTCCTTTTGCATTTGGCCAACTGAACTTTTAAATGAGTTGTTTTGTTTATTGGATTTTTTTACATTTCAGAAATTCTGTTTTTTGATATTGTTGATATTGTTTTCCCTTTTGCCAAAATTTTTCTTTAAGGAGTGATTTTCTTCAGATAATTCCTATGTTTCCTTTTCCAGATCTCTCCTTTCCCTTCCCCATTTTTCTTCTAATTCTCTTTTAAGATCCTTTTTGAATTCTTCCAAGAGAGCCTTGTGAGATGGAGACCAATTTATATCACCCTTTGGGGCTTCATCTGGAGATGTTTCGCCTTTAGTGTCCTCAGGGTTTGAGGTCTATTCTTCTCTGTCTCCATAAATGTTATCTACGGTCAGAATTCTTTGTGCTTTTTTGCTCATTTTAAAAGTCTGAGGTCTGCTCTTAGGACAAGGCAAAAGGGAGATTGTCCCAAGCTTCCTCAACAGGCACAGCTGTTTCATGCTGCCCTGGGGCTGGGGCTGGGTGGGTGTGGCCACATCCCACATTATACTGGGATTCAGGGGCTCACTATTTGCCTTCTGTAGTTGTATTGGAAGTATTACAGCTAATCTGCTGATGCACTGGCTTCTGAACCATAACAGGGTAACAAATACTGCTGTATTTTGGCTACAAGCCTCCCACTAGATTCCCCAGTGCTAAGAAGCCTCTCTGGCCTGGGTCTCCTTGCACTGCTCTTCACTGTGCTGTGCCTGGGCTGGCCTGAAATACCCTCCTACCCCCACCCCCACCCCCTGCCACTGCCCAATTGAGACAGAGCTTTCCTGAAGTTCTTCCAAAATATCTTCTGCTGAAAATCCATTACATTCCAAATATTTGTGGGTTCAGTCACTCCAAAACCCATTCAGAGGCTTGATCTGGTATTGATCTGAGGGAAGCCAGGAAGAACTCAGACAAAATCCTGTCTACTCATGGCCATCTTGGCTCTGCCCCCAGAACATTATTATTCTATAAGAAACAATGAGCAGACTGATTCAGAAAAGCCTGAAAAGATTTACCTGAACTGATGTTAATTAAGTGAGCAGAACCAGGAGAACATTGTACAAAGTAACAAGAAGATAATGAGAGGATCAACTGTGATGGACTTGACTCTTTTTAACATTGAGGTGATACAAGGTAATTCCAATAGACTTGGGATGGATAATGCTATCTACATCCAGAGAAAGAACTATAGAGGAATGTGGATCAAAGCATAGTATTTTCACTTGTTTGTTTGTTTGTTTATTTCTCATATCCCCCCCCTTTTTGGTCTGATTTTTCTTTTGTGACATGACAAATATGGAAATATGTTTAAAAAGATTTCACATATTTAACTATATCATATTGCTTGCTGTTTTGTGGAAGTGGGGAGTCACCAGAAGGATGAAAAATTTGGAACACAAAGTCTTACAAAAACAAATATTTGGAAAAATAAAATACTGAAAATATTGAAAATTTTAAAGAAGGCATGATCCTGGAAAGATGAGCTAAATACTTTCATAATGTTCTCAACAATTAATGTTATAGCCATTGACTGAACACCTTAGTTTGAAGTCAATTTCTTTCTAGCTGAGTTTTCAGCTGAAGAAGTTTTGAATGCCATTGAGCTCCTCTCACGTGATAAAGAGCCTGTGCTGATTCTATGACAGCTGAGATTTATAAAGCAAGTAGTTCACTGTTCATACAAAACCTGATTGAAAATTTCCAGATTATATAACAAAGTTAATCCCCAAGAGTTCAAGGACGCTTCCATTATTCATTTCTATAAAGGTAAAGGAAATACTGTCCTGTAACATTTTTTTTTTGCCACCATAAGAAGAGCTGCTATTATAATATTGTTATATATATGGGTCTTTCCCCTCTTTATTCTGGGCATAACAGTTAAAGTATATATATGGTTTAATAATTTTGGGGGTATAGTTCCAAATTGATTCCCACAATGGTTAGATAGTTCACAGTTTTACCAATATTTTCTCACATATCTTCTAGAATTTGTCATTTTCCATTTTTCTTGTCATCTTAGCCAATATGGTACTTTAGAGTTGTTTTGGTTTGCATTTCTCTAATTATTGATGCAGAGCATTTTGCATATGACTATTGATAGTTTTGATTTCTTCCTCTGAAAACAGTCTATTCATTTCCTTTGACCATTTGTCATTTGAGAAATGGCTATTCTTGTAAATTTCATTCGGTCTCATATATTTTGGAGATAATGCCATTAACAGGGAAACATGCTATAAAAATTTCCCAAGTATCCTGTTTTTCTTCTAATTTTGGCTGCATTTGATTTTGTTTATGCAAAACCTTTTATATTTTATGTAATTAAAATTATCCATTTTACCACCTGTGAATCTCTATCTCTTGTTTGGTCATGAATTCTTTTCCTATTTATGGATCTAATAGGCACCAATCCTTTATTTAACTCTATGTTTTTCTTCCTATTTATTTCAAGTGTGTTTATTGTAAACAAAATATTATTGGATTCTGATTTCTAATCCATTCTTCTAGCCTCTTCCATTTATAGTTGAGTTCTCCCCACTCACATTCATTGTAATGATTGCTAACTCTATTTTCCTCCATCTTATTTCCTATTTATTTTTTTAAACTTTATTCATTCCTCAAGAGTGTTTTGACCACTAACTCCCTTAATTTATCCTCTTTCGTATCAACACCAATCTTCCTTTGTTTTAGTTGCTTCATCTCCTGTTTCCCTGTTGAGCAAGATGAATTTGTGGATCCAACTGTGTATATATGTGTATTCTTCCCTCCAAAAGCCACTTCAAAGGAGAGTAAGATTCAAGCACTGCCTGATCCCATTTTCATTATCCCCTCCTTTGCAGAAACCCTTCTTTTTGTATGCTTCATTTATGTGAAATAATTTTCCTAATTCTTCCTTCCCTTTCCCCTTCTTCCAGTCTATCCTTATTCTCTCTGTCTTAGTAGACTCCCTCTGGCTTGTGATAATAAAATTCTTAAGGATCTTCCCATATAGAAATGCAAACATTTTCCCATATAGGAGTGTAAGCCGTCTAAATTTAAGTCTCTTATGATTTCTCATTCATGTTTGCCTTTTTATAAGTCTCTTGAATATTTGAATGTGAAATTGGCATAATTTCAGTCATGGTCTTTTTATTAGGCTATTTAAAAGTCCCTTATTTCATTAAATATTCTCCCCCCCCCACAGAATTATACTTAATTTTGCCAAATAGGTTATTCTGGGTTGTAATCCTAGATGCTTTGTCTTGCATGATATCATATTCTAAGCCCTCTGCTCCTTTATAGTGGTAGCTGCCAAATCTTGTGTGATCCTGACTGTACCTTCACAGTATTTGAACTCATTCTTTATGGTGTTTATTCTTGACCTGGGAAGTCTGGACTTTGTCTAAAAATTCCTTGAAGTTTTCATTTTAGGATTGATTCTATGAGGTGATCAAAGGATCCTTTCTGCCTCTACTTTGCCTTTTAGTTCTAAGATTCATGGAAAGTTTTCCTTTCTAATTTCTTGAAATATGATGGGGGTTTTTGAAATGTGGTCTTTTTTGTGCATAACTTTCAAGTAGTCCAATAATTCTTAAATTTTCTCTTCTCAATCTATTTTTCAAGTCATTTTAATGGATATTTTATATTTTCTTTTTTTCTTATATTATTTCTTAATGTTTCATGAAGTCATTAGATTCTATTTGATCAATGCTGATTTTTAAGGAGTTATTTTTTTAGTATTTTTATGCCTCTTTTATCAAACTTAATTATCTTCATATTTTTCTTGCCTAGCTCTCATTTCCTTTTCCAATTTTTCCCCTACCACTCTTATTTTGATTTAAATTTTTTTCTCTTTATTTAGTTCTTCTAAGAATTCTTTTTTATGCCATTTCTGCAAATGTATTTTATTTTTTATTTTTTTATTAAAGCTTTTTATTTGCAAAACATATGTATGGGTAATTTTTCAACACTGACCCTTACAAAGCTTTCTGTTAAAAATTCCCTCCCCTGCTCCCCACCCCCGCTAGTCTCCACCCCTCCCCTAGATGGCAGGAAGTCTACTACATGTTAATTATGTTAAAATACTTGACAAATTGAATATGTGTATACATATTTTTACAGTTGTCTTGCTGTGCAAGAAAAGTCAGATCTACAAGAAAAAAAATCTGAGAAGGGAAACATAATGCAAGCAAACATCAACAGAAAGTGTGAAAATGCTATGTTGTGGTCCACATTTCATATCCCTCTCTCTGGGTGTATATGGCTTTCTTCATCACTGAACAATAGGAACTGGTTTGAAGCATTTCATTGTTGAAGAGAACTGTGTCCATCAGAATTAATCATCATATAGTCTTGTTGTTGGGACGGTATAATAATCTCCTGGTTCTGCTCATTTCACTCAGCATCAGTTCATGTAAGTCTCTCCATCTTCTAAGAATTCTTGTTGGAAAAAATTTCTGTACAAATAAAACTAATGCAGACAAGATTAGGAGGGAAGCATCAAATTGGCAAATCATCTTTACATTTAATGGCTCTGATAAAGGCCTCATTTCTAAAATATATAATGAATTTTCTCATATATATAAGAATTCAAGCCACTCTTCAATAGATAAGTGGTCAAGGGGATATGAACAGACAATTTTCAGATGATGAAATTAAAACCATCTCTAGTCATATGAAAAGTTGCTCCAAATCACTATTGATCAGAGAAATGCAAATTAAGACAACTCTGAGGTACCACTACACACCTGTCAGATTGTCTAAAATGACAGGAAAAGATAACGATGAATGTTGGAGGGGATGTGGGAAAACTGGGACACTGATACATTGTTGGTGGAACTGTGAACAGATCCAATCATTCTGGAGAGCAATCTGGAGCTATGCTCAAAAAGTTATCAAATTGTGCATACCCTTTGACCCAGCAGTGTTTCTACTGGGCCTATATCCCAAAGAGATCTTAGAGGAGGGAAAGGGACCCACCTGTGCAAGAATGTTTGTGGCAGCCCTTTTTGTAGTGGCTAGAAACTGGAAACTGAAGGGATGCCCATCAATTGGAGAGTGGCTGAATAAATTATGGTATATGAATATTATGGAATATTATTGCGCTGTAACAAACAACCAGCAGGACGATTTCAGAGAGGCCTGGAGAGACTTACATGAACTGATGCTGAGTGAAACGAGCAGAACCAGGAAATCATTATACACAGCAACAACAATATTACATGATGATCAATTCTGATGGACATGGCTCTCTGCAACAAAGAATTGTCTCATACCAGTTCCAATTGTTCACTGAAGAAAACCATATACACCCAGAGAGAGGGATATGAAATATGGACCACAACGTAACATTTTCATGATCTCTATTGATGTTTGCTTGCATTGTGTTTCCTTTCTCTGATTTTCTTTTTTTTCTTGTAGATAGGATTTTTCTTGCACAACTTGGCAAGTATTTCAATATTATTGACTTGTAGTGGACTTTCTGCCATCTAGGGGAGGGGAGAGGACTGGGGGTAAAAGTTGTAATGGAGAGCTTTGTAAAGATCAATGCTGGGGAACTACCCACACATATGTTATACAAATAAAAAGCTTTATTAAAAAAAAAAAGAAAAGAAAAAAAGAATTCTTGTTGGGCTTGTGTCCAATCTGTATTTTTCTTTGAGACTGCTCATAAATGTCTTCAAATAATTTTCTTCTTAATTTGTTTCTGGTTAGGTTCTTTTATTACTGTTTGCTCATTTTTTCTAGGCTACTTCATGACTTGGGACATTGTATTAGAGTTGGGAAGTGTGTGTATGTGTGTGTGTGTGTGTGTGTGTGTGTTTGGGGGGGCTATTTGACTGTTTTGAGCTTCTGTCTTTTATGTCCTTCTACTACTTTCACAACTCATTTTGGGGTCCTATAAGTTTTCAGTTCTTCCAACAAAGTATGATTCTATTCACTGATCTCCTGGTCTGTGTTCTGCTCCTTTTCCAGGTAGGGTCCTTATTCCCTTGTCACCATCATCACTCCTCTCCATTCTGAAACTGACCCAGAACTGGACAATAACCAGCAGAGTTCTAGAGAGCACCCAATATTGCTTCCCTTGCTAGTATAAAATCTCCTAGGATCTCTTTCCAGTCAAGTATCCGTCCTTTTTCTGTCTTTGGGCACTGGGCTGCTCCTGACACTGTTGCCCTCATAGCCTGGTGCTGTTTCCCTTGCTGTGCTGTGTTCCTCCCAGGCCCCTACTCCAGTGTCTGTATATTTCCTTGTCTATTACGCTGTCCTGAGCTGGGAAAGTAACTCATTGTGACTTTTTCTCAGCTTTTGCATCCAGAATTTGGTTGTGTGTTTTCTGTGTTATTGTGGGAAAGCATTTGGGGGAGGGGAGACTGAGGCAAAATTGCCACCTCTTATTCTGCCATCTTGATTCCACTTCTTCAGCCTAAGAATTTCATTGAAGCTCATAGAAGTGTAGAATTGTAAAGCTAAAAAGGACCTTAGAACACAGAATAGCAGAACAAGGAGTACTGTAACTAAGAGACCATAGAATCATATAGGATATCAGAGCTGGACTTCCAACATGGAATGTTAATGCTGAAAATAACCTTACAGATAATTTAAACCAAACTTTTCAATTTACCAAGGAGGAAACTGAGTCCTAAGATAGGGAAAGTGCCTTGTTCAAGGTCTCATCTTAAATTAATAACAGATCAGGAGTATTCCTCCCCGCAATAGGTTAGAGCTTATAACTCACTTCAGGTGTTTCTAGCAACATGGGAAGATTTTTTCCCCAAATTATTTAAGTACATTTTACAATGTAAAATTCTCTCAATTATAATAATAAAGACATTAATATAGCAGTTTAGGTTTATAAAATATCATTCCTACCGTGGAAAGAGGGCCCTTTTCATCACATTGTGTGATGGGAAGGAAAATTATGGGGTAATGTGGGTGGTGAAAAGGTCCCCAGGGAGGGAACTGTGTAACACTAGTTCCTGTAACAAGATGCTGTGAACAGAGCAGATGATTCTAAGAATGTTTATTTGGCTGCCACATGATAGAGATCTGGAATCTGTAGTCTTGCCATGCCTGCCTGGTCTTTTCTGTCTAATGAGAATGTCAGCAGAAAGTAAATTAAATCAGCCAGGCTATAATTTGCAAACTAAACATTTTGTGGCATTAACTAAACAGAGCATTATATTTTAATCAGATTTTTAAAATGTTGTTTTAAAAATCATTTTATCTTGTAGAAGCTAGTTCTCTAAGAGTATCCTTCCTTAACTAACAGGATGTTAATGAAATACCCTCTAGATGTACTTAACAAGCCAGAACATTTTTCCATATGCTCTCTAAACCTATATGTCTTCAAGAGGAAAACCAAAACTACTTGCTTTTCAGCCTTGCAAACTAGAAAAGCTGTTTCACTCAAGTTAGCAAAAAAGCATTATCTTAGAATCACTTTGAGGCATGATCAGAAATTGTGCACTATTCTTTCCTTGAGTGTCCGCTCTTTAAACACACTAGTCTTGCCTTTTGTTTCCTCAGACCCTCTATTCATACCTCCCTAATATTTGACATTCATGAAAGAAAGGCTTTGGAAACTTGGGCTTGATTTCTGGCCCTGCTACTTACCAGCCATTTGACCATAGATAAGTCATTTTCCCTTTGGACTTTTTTTTCCTTTTACATAAAATGAAGGGGGTTCAATGAGTTTTTCTCTAATTTTCTTCTAGTTTGAAGATCTCACATTCTATGTCCTTTCAGTCCAATCACCCATGATCTTTTCCAGTTCTGGCAATTCTAATCACCTTCAACTATTATTGTGCAGGAGAAGGGTTAACATGTTTGGGAGCTCCAGCAACATTCAGAACTGACAATACATTCTCCCTTTCAACCCTGTCCCTCACCCCAAAGAGAGAGCAAAAGGATTACATGTCTCTTGTTTAAACTGAGCCAAGAATCACTCAGCAAGTTCTCCATTTTTAGAAAGACAGCAGAATGTGAATAGGGAGTAAATTTTCTGGAATGAGATCAATGTGCAATTGAAAACACACTTCAAGTTTTACAAAAGAAATCATCATGACCCCCATCCCATCACAGTGAATCTTAAGTGACTAGCCCATAGACCACAGTGGTCTTCTTTTCTTTATTCCTGAAAAATATTTTTTAAAAGATTAAAAAATTCTTTTTTTTTGTTTGACTCGTTCTGATTGATACAATTTTTCTTGTATTCAATATGGAAAATGATTTTTGAAGATTTTTTTTAAATCTTAGGATACTCATGAAGAGTGAAATTGAACTTCATGAGAATTCATAGATTGTTCAAAAAGATCTAATAATATAAAGTTTTATAATATAGGACATGGAATGTCAGAAATGGAAGGAAGTTTGAACATAAGATATTCAGCACTAGAAGGATCTTAAAATATAGAATGTTTGAGCTTAAAGAGGACTATGAAAATAAAGGGTTAAAACATAAAACAAAAGGACTTAAACTCAAGTTACCTGATTCCTACGACATATATGTTAACTGATCTGGGACTAAATATTAGATAGCCAGCCTTTGTCCTAAAAGTCCTATGAAGTCATAGTGGGATACTGGGCTATAGAGTGTCCCATACTATATTCATTTACTGAATAGTGGGAACTTAAAGTGTTTTTGCAATGATGAATTATGATCAGAAATTATTTTATAACAATGATGCAGTCTACTTAAATATCTAAAATGATAGATATTTCAGTACTCCAAAACCCAGTTGAATTAACTTAGTTGTACACAGTGACAGTTCTAATTGTCACTGAAAACAATGGTATTTAACAGACTGAACTATTCTTTGTTTAAATAAAATTTTATTGACGTAGTGTTCCAAAAATCTTAGTATAGATTTAAGTTATTAAAGTTTTTCAATATCAGCTATATTTTCTATTGTAACCTTTCCACACTTTTCAGAGAACCATATCTTATATAAAAAGACTTTTTCTAAAGCAAGAAAAATATTCAGCAAAACTGACCGACAGATTGAAACAGTATGTTATTGCCAGAGCTAGTGATCTCTCAACTCTGCAAAGAAGCAAGAAGTGTTTTCTCACTTCTTATTTTTATGGCAAACTTGTTCACTATAAATTTGCTGTCTTTGATTTCTATTCCTCTATTGATGTTCTTTTCACTTAAATTGTTGTAGATTGAATTATTCTTGAGAAATATGACCCCAAGTTTCCATAACTGATGGCTTAAATCTTTGATTTCAATGGTTTCATGGAAGAGAGTATACTTTCACAGAATTAGGTGGATTCAAACATTATTAAAGTGATATCATTTAGCAAGAAATGTTAAGTGATTAAGATCTTATTGTAGCTAGGTGGAATAATGGGTTGAAAGCTATGCCTGAAGTCAAGAAGAACTCAGTTCAAACCCTTCCTCAGATATTTACTAGCTCAATTAACCTCTGTCTGCCTAGTTTCCTCAATTGTAAATGGGAATACTAAAAATACCTGCCTACCAGGATTTTTGTGAAGAACAAAATGAAATAATATTTGTAAAGTACTTAACTTAGTGTCTAGCACATAGTTGGCACTTAATAAATGATCCTTTGCCTTCCCTTGATTTCCTTTCCCTTGCTTTTCCTCCTTGCCTTCTCTTCCCTTCCCTTCCCTTCCCTTGCCTTCCCTTCCCTTCATTTTTCTTCTTTCCTTTTTCCTTCCTTCCTCCCTCCCTCTCCCTCTTCCTTCCTTCCTTCCTTCCTTCCTTCCTTCCTTCCTTCCTTCCTTCCTTCCTTCCTTCCTTCCTT
>JAJPUD010005629.1:0-38024 GCA_023553655.1 Myrmecobius fasciatus | reverse complement strand
CTTCCTTCCTTCCTTCCTTCCTTCCTTCCTTCCTTCCTTCCTTCCTTTTTTCTTTCCTTCCTTCTTTCCTCCCTCCTTCCCTTCATTTTTTTGTCTTTGAAGTCTTCTTGTACAAAATTGCTAATATGGAAATGTTTTACATGAATGCATATGTATAACTTAAATTGGATTGTTTAGTATCTCAAAGAGGGGGGAGGAAAGGGAAGAAGGGAGGAATAGAATTTGGAACTCAAAACTTTTTTAAAAAATGTTAAAAATGATTTTAACATATAGTTCGGGGAAAATAAATTGTTAATTAAGAAAATAAGTGCTCATTGACTGACTCTGAACTTTGCAACTCAAATTCTAGGATTCAGAAAATCAACACTGTTTATTAAAATCTTTCTCTGACACCTTATTGCATCACAGAGGTCAGTCTGTGCTTTCTAAGTCAAATGTAAGATCTGTCTGGCCATACTGAACCTGATTTTGAGTAAAGGCTTAACAATGGATGGTTTGTTGTTTAATAACCACTATAGAGGTTGGCCATATGGCCATGAAAGTTTTGACCATAACTCCCAAGGACCATTTAGTAAATTATAATTACCCATACCAACCAAATAATAGATCCTTGAAGTACTGAGGTGTGATGTATCAATATAGCAACTACTATTTATTTAGCAATTGTATGTATAGCATTGTACTAGGTGCCATGATATGACAAGAAATCATAGAGTACAGTGCAATCTTTCAGGGAATTTGTCATCTAGTTATAGAGATAAAACATATGGGGGAGAGTGGAATTAATAACACAAGACTGTATGTGAATAGTACAAAATGGATAGTGATGTTTTTGTTGTTCAATTATTTCAGTTGGATCCAACTCTTTGTGACCCCATTTGTATTTTTCTTGGCAAAAATACAGAAGTAGTTTGCCATTTCCTTTTCCATCTCTTTTTACAGATGAGAAAGCTGAGGCAGACAAGGTTACGTGACTTGTCTAAGATCACACTGCTAGTAAGTGTCAGTTTAAATTTGAATTCAGGTTTTCCTGACTCCAGGGGAGACACTTAATCCATTGTGCCACTTACCTGTTCACACAAAATGAATAGTGATGGCCAAGTTCACACAAATCCTGACCCAGCCATACCCCCAAACAAGGGAGTTTTCAGGTGGTATTGTCAGAGATACAACTCTTATTATACTCTGTGACACAAAGCCATAACCATCCAACCCTTTGGCCCAAGAATTCACACTGTAGGACAACTTCATTCCCTCCTATTTCACCCCAACACATAATGCAAATGACAGACATGCAGGAAAAAAAAAACATCCGGGAACACTGGACTTTTCTAACACGTTATTTTATTATAAAGAGAACCCATTTGACACATTCTCTTTTCCTTCTTCTTGTGCAACTCTTTTTTTTCTTTTTTGGTAAATAGTATTTTTTTCCAATTACATATAAAGGTAGTTTTCAACACTCATTTTTGTAAGATTTTGATTTTTCAATTTTTCTTCCTCCTTCCATCCCATTCCTTCTCCCCAAGATGGCAAGCAATTTGATATAGATTATATATGTGCAATCATGTAAACTTATTTCCATATTAGTCACGGATAACTCATTTTTCAAAAAGGTGCATGAAAGCAACCTGGAACATCAGACTTTAGCTCTCTTTGCTTTTATCTGCTACCTATAAGGAACCTCAGCATTAGTGAGACTTTGGTACAGTCTTCAGAACTACAGACCACTGATAGAGCTTTGCTATCTCCATAACTGAGGAATAGGATCATAGAAATTCAGAAAACAGAAGCATCACTGATTGCTGGGGTGGTCAGAGAAATTTTCAAGGAGGTAGTGATGCAGATGGATCTTTAATTTTGCATAAGCTTAATTAATGAAGATGAGGATGTAAAGTATTGAAGGTGGAATTATGTAATAACACTCTAGGCTGGAAGATGTATAGAATATGTGAAAGGAAATAAACTGAATCAGGAAAATTGACACTAGATTGGAGGCAGGTGATTGACAGTACCTAGTGATTTTGGAATTTTCCCTGCAGGCACCAGGAGTTATTGATTAGGGTATACCATGATCAGAATTGTGCTTCCACATGATTAACCCATCAGTGTGTATGCTTTGGAAGTAGAGGAATCATTTAGAAGGCTTCTGGAATAGTCCTAGCAGGTGGCAATAGTAGGACAAACTAATAGCTAGCATTTATATAGCTCTCTTAGGTTTGCATAGTGCTTTACATATGTTATCTCATTTGATCCTCCCAACAACCTAGGATAGTTGCAGTGGGAATAAAAAGAAAAGATATTGCAGAGATCAACAAGACTTGGGAATACTCGAAGGCCATCTTTTAAAAGTGATTTTAATTTTATTTTTAAAATAATTTTTAATTTCTTTTGTTTTTATATTACCTAAATTTCCCCTGCATTCCTTCCCTTTCTCTTCTCAAAAAGTCATTTCTTACATAATGGATTTTTTTTAAAGAAAAAAGAGAATATTAATCAGCAAAAATAACCAATACACTAATAACGTATTATAATACATAATGTAAAAATCTGCATTTTAATCGGTTGCTTGGATGAAGGGTTAGATAGTTAAATAGTTACACACAGAGAAGGGGGAAGGAGAGAAGGGGAGGAGAGGAAAGAGAGAGACAGAGAGAGAGAGAGAAACAGAGAGAAGCAGAGACAGAGACAGAGACAGAAAGAGAGAGAGAAATTATTATTAAGCAATTATTATGTGTCAGGCACTGGGCTAAGTACTATGATTAAAAAAAATGATAGCCCTTATGGACAAAGAACTTATATTCTAATGGGGGGTTTTATTGTTAAATTGTTTGAGTTTTGTCTGGCTCATTTGGGGTTTTCTTGACAAAGATAGTGGATTATTTGCCATTTTCTTCTCCAGCTCATTTTACAGATGAGGAAACTGAGGCAAACAGGGTGAAGTGACTTGCCCAGGGTCATACAGATAGGAAGTGTCTGAGGTCAGATTTAAACTCTGGAAGAGGAGTCAGTCTCTGGGCCTGATTTTCTATCCCCTGCACCACTTAGATGCTTTCCAAGGAGGGAAGAAAAACATAAAAGAGAATTGAAAAGTGTAGATGGGGGAATAGTGCACAGCAGGGACTAAGTGTAAAAGCACTCCTCATTTGGACATTTCCAGCCATTCCACTGTGTGTTAATTTCCCTTTCTTTCTTCCACTCCCAGACTCTCTTTCAACTTTCTTATATTTATTCTTTTCCCCCCTTAAGAATGGAGACTCCTTGAGGCAAGGCACTGTTTGGGATGCTTTTATTTATATTCTCAGCACTTAGCAGACCGTCTGGCATGCAGTTAACATGTTATAAATGCTATATCTGTCTATCTGCCTATCTCATTATCTCCCTATTTGTCTGCCTATCTCCCTATCTATCATCTCTCTCTCTCTCTTTCTCTCTCTCTGACTGTCTCTCTTTATCTTTCTATCTCTCTATTTATCTCTCTATTCATCTATCTGTATCTATATCTCTCTCTACATATCTGACTCTGACTCTGACTCTCTCTCTCTCTCTCTCTCTCTCTCTCTCTCTCTCTCTCTCTCTCCCTCCCTCCCTCTCTATATCTCTCTGTCTCTGTCTCTTTCTCTCTCTCTCCCTCCCTCTCTGAATCTGTCTCTATCTCCCCCTCTCTCTGTCTCTCTCTCTCTCTCCCTCCTCCCCCCTCTCTGTCTCTGTCTCTCTCTCCCCCCTCTCTATCTCCCTCCCTCTCTCCTTTCCTCCTCTCTCCCTCCCTTCCTCCCTCCTTCTCTCTCTCCCTCTCTCTTCCTCTCTCTGCCTCTCCCTCTCTCTTCCTTTCCCTCTCTCTCCTTCTCTCTCCCTCCTTCTCTCTCTCTCTCTCTCTCTCTCTCTCTCTCTCTCTCTCTCTCTCTCTCTCTCCTTCTTTCTCTCTCCCTCCCTCCCTCCCTCCCTCCCTCCCTCTCTCTTTCCCCTCTTTACCTCCCTCTCTCCCTCTCTTCCTCCTTCCCTCCCCCTCTCTCTCTTTCCCTCCCTCCCTCCCTCTCTTTTCCTCCCTCCTCCCTTTCTCTCTCTCCCTCTTTCTCTCTCTGTTTCTCTCTGTCTCTCTCTGTCTCTTCGTCTCTCTCTCCCCCTCTCTGTTTCTCTCTGTCTCTGTCTCTCTCTTCCTCCCTCCCTCCTTCCCCTCCCTCTGTCTCTGTCTCTCCCCTCTTTATCTCCCTCCCTCCCCCTCTCTCCTTTCCTCCTCCCTCCCTCCTTCCCTCCCTCTCTCTTTCTCTCTGACTCTCTCTCTCTCTCTCTCTCTCTCTCTCTCTCTCCCTCTCTCTCTCTCTCTCTCTCTCTCTCTCTCTCTCTCTCTCTCTCTCGCTCTCTCTCTCTATTGGAAAGAGTGTTACCCAGAGTCAGTAGAAAATTCAAATGTTACCTGTACCATTTAATAGCTGTGTGGCCATGGGTAAACATTTAACCTCTTGAATCCTCAGTTTCCTCATCTATAAAACTGGAATAATAATAACTGTCGTCTTTACCTTGAATGGTTATTGTGAGTATCAACTGAGATAATACACATAAAGTCCTTTGCAAATCTTAATAGTTTATATAATAATAGCTCAGCTTTCTGTCAACTGTCACTTTGTTGTTTATGTACATCTAAGTTTACTACTGTTTACAACTCCACCCTGTCCATGTCTTTTGATCAATAGATCCCATTGTTCCAAGAGGGTCAAAGAAAGCAAGAAAAACCTAATATATACACAAAAATAATTTATCACACTGTGCCTTAGCAAAAAAAATACAAAGTAAATATACCTCAACTGTGAGGAATGGCTAGACAAATTGTGGTACATGAATGCCAGGTTACTACCTATTCCTGAGTAGTAAGAAATAAAGAATATGAAAAATACAAAGACCATAGAAAGACTTACATGAACTTTAAAGTGAGGTTAGCAGAAGTAGAAAAACAACAAACACAATTACAGCCACGTAATTGAAAAGAACAGCCACAAAACAACTGAACACTATAGCTAAAATAAGATCATTGGTTTCAAAAAAGAGATATGAGAATTTACCTTTCTTCCTTCTTTGTAAATGTAGGAGGATATGGATGTGGAACATAGTGCATATACCACTGGATTTAGTTGATATGCTGGTTAGTTTCACTAAAATGATTCCTTTCTTTTTCTTTAAAAAATTATTTGTTACAAACATTACTTCCTGGGTGGGGTAGAGTGAAGGGTTATATAAGTGATATAGAAACTAAAGATAGCAATAAAAAGTTTTTTTAATCAAATATGATTAGTTATTTGACTGGCAGCAAATTAGAATTTTTCCCTGGTCTTATTTATTTTGTTATTTATTTAATTTTTATGATTTATTATTCATTTATTACTTTACTATCTTATTGTTATCTTGTTATATAACACCCTTATATTCACTGTTGTATCCATCCCCTGATTCCTAAACCATGGACCATAACATCCAAGAATCTATTAAAAACAACTAGAGATATTTAGTTCACACAGGGACTGCGTGGCAGAAGCAGGTTTTGAACAAAGATTCTGACCCAGTTCATTGTACTCTTTAGTAAGCCCTTACAGGCCGAGTAGAAGCAATGGGTGGGAGTTGTAGACAGGTAGATTTAGGCTACCTATAAGGCAAATGTCCTGATGATTAGAGCTGTCCAAAAGTGGAATGGGTTGTTTCAGAAGTAGTGGGTTCCTCCCCCTCTCCACTCCTTACAGACCTTCAAGCAAACACTAAATAACGACTTATTGGAAAGGGGGACAGGGAGAAGGAGCACATGGATCTCTGAGCTCCCTCCCTATGATTCCAGGAACTCTCCTCCAGCTTCTCCCCTCCCAATTGCTTGGGCTTCTGGCTTTGAAGCAACCTCTTCTTTTGTTACTGCTTTTGAACAGTGAGTTTCACAATCAGTAATCACATCTCCTGGTCTTATTCCATTTCAGACATGGCTACCCGTTGGTTCTTTTCATGCGCACTGACCTACCTTTTGCTCTAAATAAAAGACTCTCATCCCTACATCTCCCCCTCCTTTGTCCAGTAGCCTGTACCAGAACAATCTGAGCTACCCCTTTCCCTTGGACTAGCAGTAGGGAAAGGCTTCAGTCAGCCCTGAAGAGTCTGATTCTATTCAGGGAGAGACAGGAAGGGCTAGCACACGCAACACAATTTTAAAATTCTCTTCCCTTTAATTCTGTTTTGTAATTGAGTGGTTTTCTTTGTGTCTTTACATCATCAGATTTGTCTTGTCAAAGTGTCCTTCTGAAGGAGCTTTCTGGGGAGAGCCCCCACTAATCTGCTTTTGTCTGTTGTCAAGGGGAAGGAACTGGCCACAGGTCTGGGCTGATGAGATTAGGAAGGTTGGTGCCACACCATGATAAAATTTCATTTCATCAAAGTGGCCCCGGACTTCACTGACTAGAAGATGTATAGTATGCCTCTGAGGTCCCTTTTCTGCACTCAAGTTGCATTGCCATGATTTGGAGGCCCAGCTCCCCTCATCCTATTTGCCCTCTTCCCCCTGGAGATGGTCCAAGCCACCAATTTCTCTTCTGAAAGGTGTGGTCCAGACTTGAATATCATCTCACAGAATCCCAAAGAAGAAAGAGGCCAAAGTGAGCGTCTAGCTTAGAAGTCACTGGAATTGGACCTGATTAGGAAACCCTCAAAAGTAGCCCCTTCAAGTGATTATTAAGTCTTCTGATGGAAACTTCAACAAGGGCTAAGAAACCATAAAGAGCTGAAGAAATGTTAGCTGCCATCATCATCATCATTGTAATCACTACTGCTTCTACTACTACTACTACTACTACTACTACTACTACCACCACCACCACTACTACTACCACCACCACCACTACTACTACTATTACCACCACTACCACTACTACTACTACTATCCCCACCATTACTACTACTCCCACCCTTACTACTACTACTACCACTACTACTATTATTATTATTACTACTATTATCATCATCACTACTACTACTACTTCTACCACTATTACTACTATTATTATTACCACCACCACCACCACTACTACTACTACTACCACTACCACTATTACTATTATTATTATTACCACCACCACTACTACTACTACCACTACCACTATTACTACTATTATTATTACTACCACCACCACTACTATTACTACCACTACCACCACTACCACCACCACCACCACCACCACTACTACTACTACCACCACTACTACTACTATTATTACTACTACCACTACTACTACTACTACCACTATTACTACCACCACTATTACTACTACTACTATTATTACTACTATTACTACTACTACCACCATTAATACTACTATTACTACTACCACCACCACCACTACTACTACCACCACTACTACTACTATTTTTACTACTACCACTACTACCACCACCACTACTACTACTACTACTACTATTACTACTACTACCAGCACCATTAATACTACTACTACTACCACCGCTACTACTACTATTTTTACTACTACCACTACCACCACCACTACTGCTACTACTATTTTTACTACCACCACCACCACCACCACTACTACTACTACTATTACTACTACTCCTCCCAGCACCATTAATACTACTACTACCACCACTACTATTACTATTTTTACTACTACCACTACCGCTACTACTACTACTATTACTACTACCACCGTTACTACTACTACTACTACTACTACTACTACTACTACTACTACTACTACCAGCACCATTAATACTACTACTACCACCACCACTACTACTACCACCACCACCACCACCACCACCACCACCACCACCATTACTGGAGACTTTCGCCCATTTAATTTGCTTCTAGCATTTGTCAGTTGCCTGTTTGCCAGGAGCTTCCACAGACTTGTTAACGGGTCGGCAGCCTCTTCCCCTCTATGAACCTCACCGTGTTTTCATCTGTAGCACCAAGGACTGGACCTGGAGGCCTGAGAACATTCCTTGCGGCTCCCACTCTGGAGATCCGGTGACTTTGGGCTGGAGCCGAAGCTCGGCACTGCAGTTCCGTCGCCGAGCAGCAGATGGTGCTGGAAGCTAAGGCAAAGCCTGGCTCCTGGCTCCTGACCTCTTTTCCTGGGACAATCCAAGCCGGGCTGGTCCAGCCTCATGCCAGGTTTCCGTGTTCGCAGCGCTCCCGGATCCCTCCCTAGAGTTGGAGGTTATTTGAGGAAGGGGAAAGAAAACCGAGGTCCCTTTTCCACAGGGTGCAGGAAGGACCTGGGGCACTCGGCAGGCTTCATTGCTTCCCAAGGACAAGCCTCTGGGAATTTTACTCATGCTCCCTCCAGTAAAACATTTTTATAAAGATGGAAACCCCAGCCAATTGTGGCACTGGAATGAGGGCTATGTTTTCTCAGAAGAGGCGCTTTATTTGTGAACAAGGGAGCCATGAAACCTTTTAGAACAACAGCCTGACCTTTTTATAAGTCACGTGTAGAATATGAAATAGGAGTTTTAATTACCAAGCTTGGAATCAGTCCTACATGTTTAATATTTAATACTTCAAATGTCTAAGGGAGGCACTGTGTTGTAGTGAAAAAATACAAGCCTAGGAAGTTAGTTAAGAGGGGTTCAAATCCCAGCTCAGCCACTAAGTGGTTCTGTGAACCTTGCTAAAGTCCCTCTTGATGTTGGGGTCTCAGTTTCCTCATCAATAGGATAAAGGGTTGGCTTAGATCAGCAGTTCTCAAACTTTTGGTCCCCGTATCGCTTCATAGACTTACAGATTACTGAGCATCCCAAAGAGATTCTGTCTTATACAAGTTATATCTATTGATCTATTGGTGACTACTCGTGAAACTGTTTGGGGTTTTCTTGGTAAAAATACTAGATTAGTTTGCCATTTCCTTCTTTAGCTCATTTTGCAGATGAGGAACTGAGGCAGATGGGAGTAAGCTACTTGCCCATGGTCACAGAGCTAAAAAGTGTCTGAGATCAAATTTGAACTCAAACTCTAGGCCCAGGACTTTGGCCTCTCTTCAACAGAATGCCGAGTTTATCTGGTTTCCTTTCAGATAGCTCTGTAATTCTCTATGAGGAAAGTTTCTGTTGACTTCCCCTGTGCCTGAGAATTGGGAAACCATCAATCTGGGCTTTCCTGGTCCAAGATGGGCCCAAGGTCTCAGTAGATATGTCGCGTCTGAATTTAGATCTTTCCACACAATAAGGGCTGACCTGATGGGTAGCTCAGAGCCCTTGGCCAGTAGGGATAATTCTCCATTTTCAGCCCCAGTAGGCAGAAGACAGGATAAAATGAGAGCAAAGAGGAACTTAGAAAGATTAGAACCCAAAGGGAGGGTGACATTGCTGTCACTTAACTATACTTCAAATTAAAATAACCACGGAAATCTTGTCATAACTAATTTCAAACTCAATATTAATCCATACTTTGACATGGCAGCCCCAAATCTAAGGTAATTTTAGGCTTCATAGAGTCTAGAAAGAAAGAAGAGAGATGATGGTGCCATTGCCCTCCATCCTGATAAGATAATATCTTGAATATTGTGTTCAGCTTTTAGTGCCCACATTTTTTAAGGAAATTAAAAAACAGTGATGCATTTATTAGTGGGTGACCAGAATAGTGTGCAGACTGGAAAACATGCCATAGGATCACCCAAGGAGGAAATGGGAATGTTTGGGCCAGAAGAAGAGAAGATTTAGGAGGGATATTATAGAAATCTCTGAGTTGTGAAGGGCTGTGATATGAAAGGATTGGGTTTGTTATGCTTTAAGTTGAGAAGCAATACTTGGAACAATGGATAAAGGTTGAAGAAAGGCGAGTTTACACTTAATTTGTCAGAGGGCACCAGATTGTGGCTCTTCAAATGAGTTGTCTGCTTCTAAAGCTGGGACCCTTATGCTATTTTTGTGTCATGGTCCTCTTTGGCAGTTTGGTGAAGCCTATGGATCCATTCTTCCAATGTTTTAAATGCTAAAATTAAATGTGCAAGATTCCAAAGGAAAGCAATTGTGTTGAAATAGTTATATAGATATGGATATTTTAAAACACAAGTTTATACATCCCAGGTTAAGAACCTCTGCTCTAGACATACTAATACTTTGCTGCTCAGTTATCATGTCCAACTCTATATGACCCTATGGACAAAGTCCATGGAGTTTTCTTGGCAAAGATACTGGATTTGTCATTTCCTTCTCCTATGTGTCTCCATTTTACAGATGAAGAACTGAGGTAAACAGGATTAAGTGACTTGCCTAGGGTCAAAAAGCTAGTAAATGTCTGAGCCAGATTTGAACTCTGATCTTCCTCACTGCAAGACTGGTATCCTATCCACCTTGCTGCCTCCACTAACCCAGGTTTTTTAAATGCCTTTTTTGGGTTTGCAAAGCCTTTTAATTATATTATCTCATCACTAGACAACAGTTGTTTCAGATAAATATGCCAGATAGGTATAAAATGAAGATGTCTTGGTAACAATTCTAAGTTGCTAAGCAAACGAGTCAGGACTCAAACTCAGTCCCACTCTAAAGTCCAGCTCTTTTCCCTAAAGGAGAATTGTTGAGTCGTGAGTCCTCTTTCCCCCCAGAAAGGGATTCAACAGAATTATAGAACCCAACAGTAGGAAGAAATCTCAGCGACCACTTAGTCCATCCAGGACCAAAGAGAGAATTCCTTTTTGCCACATCCCCACTGTATGTGGGTCATCCAGCCTGTTTTTGAAGAAATAACTCCAGTGACAGGGAAGTGAGGAGGCAGACATCCTGATGTTTGTAGTGGTTGTTATTCAGTGTTTCATTCATGTCTGACTCTTCATGACTCCGTTCAGGGTTTTCTTGGCAAAGACACTGGAGTACTTTTCCATTTCCACTAGAGTCACACATCTAGTGTCTGAGGTTGGATTTGAACTCATGAAGATGAATCTTCCTGACTCCAGGCCTGGCACTCTAGCCACTTATCTGGCCTTAATTCTAATTAAGCCATCTTTAATTATTAGGAAGTTTTTCTTCATATCAATAGCTTAAATCTTTCTCTGTGAATCTCACCTATTACTCTTCTCTCTGCCCTACAGAACCAGCATTCATACCTTTGTCCTCTTGACTCATTCCCTCTTTCACATTATTGTCATTCAGATATTCAAAGACTGTGATCGTGTCCTCCATACTCTCCAGTTCAAGAATTCTCTCCCCAGGCTGAATGTTTCCGGTTCATTTAATGAATTCTCACATAGTATGTTCTCCATAATTCCCACCATCCTTTGTCTCCTTATTCTGGACATAGCCTATCTTTGTTTATATTTTTCCTTTAAAAATTATTTTTCAATTAATGAAAATATAGTTTCTCTCCTTCCCACAACCCCCTCTCTTCTGCAAAAAAAGAAAACCTTGTAATAATTATGCATAATCAAGAAAAATAAATGTCCTCACTGTCCATCACTCTGTCTCTCTGTTTCTGTTTCTTTCTCTCTCTAAATATATATATATATATATAATAGATATAGATATAGATAGATATGTGTGTATGTATGTATGTATATGTTTCAATCTGCACTCAATAGCTTAGTAGTATGCATTAGTTCTCTAAAATTTTTTTTAGTCACTGAATTGCTCAGAGTATCTAAGTCTTTCAAAATTATTTGCCTTCACAATGTTGTTATTTTATAAATTGTTCTGCTGATTTTCTCCATTTTACTCTGCATCAGTTCATACAGATCTTCCCAGGTTTCTTCTTCATCATTTAACAGCACAATTTGCCTATGTATTTCCAAAAATGTGTTATACATTACTGAATACAGAATTCCAGGTGTGGCCTGAACAGATCAGAGTTACTTTCCTCATTTGGGGTACTATGTCTCCCTTAAGGCAGCCCAGGATATAGCATGATATTTTTGAACAGTTATGTCCCACTGTTGACTCATATTCAGCTTGCAGTTTAGCAAACTCCCCAGATGCTATAGAGAGGATTCCTGCTCAGCTTATAGTGGATGCCTTCTGAGGTTCTTTCAGCTGTGAAAATTTATAACTATGATTCTATTTAAAAAAAACAGTTTTTACTAAGTGATGAACCCCCCATTTCTTTAACATGTCTGGATAGTAGAAGAAAGCTGAAGCATTTGCTTTTGCCAAGAATTATTAAACTTTGAGCTCCATGAATACACAGTCTTAGCTACACATATCTCCCCTGTATTGCACATTGTAGATAGATGATTGTATGAATGAATGAAAGGAGATGAAAGAATGGACAGGTTTGAGTACTGAGGCAGGAAGCCAGGTGCTAAATCCATCTGAGGTAGCCCACAGGTGCATAGTCCTTATCTATTCCCTTAGGCATCTATTTGGCCATAAGGTAAACAACTGTGGCTAATATTTTGTTGCTTTCCAGCTGCTTCAAGATGCCCAATGTAGGGACAAAAGTGGTACGTTTTTGGGAGGCCTTCCTCAAGCCTGAGGCAACACAGAAAGAATAATGAAGAAGAAAAATGGTCCCAGGAGATAATGTTCATGGTATTATGACTGATCTGGTAGCAGAGCCTATGACTGAGAGTAGAGCAGAATACTTCTGATCTCTTCCTTTGAGGGGTTGGAGAACATCCTAAAATATTATGGACTGCAGGTGTGACAAAATAAAGTATGAAATGCAGAAGAAACAGTTGAAGTACAAACCCATCTCCCCCACCCTCTCCTTGTTAGAATCCAACCTTTTGGAGATGGAACTGACTAGAGCAAGAAAAAAATAAATAAAACTAAAAAGAATACATTTTTAGCAAGTAATGGAAATTAAAAAATAACTTCCATTTCTCTGGGGCTATAAGTTTCACTAATGACATTCTTCTCAATAATTCTAAGGGGTAAGATGTATGAGTACTGTAACCACCATTTTCTGGATCTGGGTATTGAGACTTAGAGAGTAAAAGGGAATTAATTCCCATAGTCACACAGCCAGGAAGAGTCAAAGACAGAATATGAACTCAGGTCTCCTGACCTCGAGTCCAGTACTCTCTCTTGTGTTGAGCTGCTTTTCATAACCATTCAACTCAAATACAATTAATCCCTCCAAATCCATCCATTGGTTTTCTTTTCCCTTTGCTGAAGAATGGATGTTCAGAGAGAGGATGTACCTCTCTTAACTCTTCTTCCTCTATGATGACATCATAAAACTTCAAGGGTGAGACATTTGACCCAGAGATTCCACTGGATAAAAATTAGTGGGAAGTGAGCAACCTTTAGTGGGAGGAATAAAGGAAATATAAAGTTGTCCTTTAGGTGGGAGCCAGGTTCTAAATGCACATGGCACATAGAATTTGAGCCATTTATGTAATAATTTCTACCCAATAATAGTTTTCCCAAAGTAGAAAGTTAAGTTAAAGGTTTTCCATCACTGGATTTCTTCAAGCAAAAGTGTATGACTAACTTGAGCAGATGATTTCTGCTCCAGTTGGAGTGATCTAAGAGGCAGCAAAGCACAGTGGATTGAATGCCAAAAAAGGAATTAAGAAGATTTAGGTCCCAGGAATATCTCTGACTCAAACTATCTGAGAGAGACTAGACACATCATTTTGCCATAGAGGAAATGGTCTGAAACTATAAAATTATGAATCGAGTTGCCAGTCTGCATCAGTGGAAGGAGTTTAAAGACTGGGAGTTCCCTACGAAGACAGAGGAAACAATCAAAACTACTGTTTCCCCCAAACAGTCAAACAATCCCAAACAATTGTTTGATCACCTCAGAGATCCTTTTTCATTCAGAGGTTCTGTGAGCCTATGATCATAGGTAGGTGGTAGGTGTTTTGCATTTTGTCACTTTGCTTGGGGCTGGCTTATTCCACAAATGGAAGCTCTTTGTCCTGGGCTGTTCTGACCTTGCAACTATCTGAGATCTTCACAAGCTAACTTCCAAAATAAATCTGGAAAGATATTATTTATCTCCTTCTATCTTCTATCTCTTTCCTATATATGTTCTTTGAATAAATGGGACTTTTCCATAAATAAAATTCCCTATGCAAAGAGATCACTGGTACCATTTTAATTTGTGAGGTAAAATTTTCCCCATGTCCTTGTCTCAGTATTTGCATCAATATGTTGCCCTTCTTCCATCAGTGCAGATTATAACTCTGGCACAGAAAGCTAGATGGTGAAGTGAATGGAATGCCAGCCTGGAATCAAGAAGACTCATCTTCATCTTCTTGAGTTCAAGTCTATCTTAAGACAATTATTTAGCTGTATGATGGAGGGTAAGTCATTTAACTCTGTTTACCTCCATTTCCCTATGTGTAAAATAAGCTGGAGAAAGAAATAGCAAACCCACTCCAGTATCTTGCCAAGAAAACCCCAATGGGCTCACAAAGAGTAGGAAGCAATTGAAAATGACTGAACAACAAAAAAATCCTTCCATGTTTTCCTAAATGGCTTCATGACTTGTTGTAACCAAAAAAAAAAAAAAAAAAACCCAAACATCCCTGGGTGGTAAACCAGTCTGGTCTTCTATAGCTAGATAGTTCTGCATACCTCTACTTTCTAATATAACATGAACTGCAAAGCTTGTGATCCACTCAAAGCTTTTGAGTAGAAGTGAATCATTAAAGGAGGACTTGAATGGCAATGATCCAATATAACTGGTATATGTTGTAGCTATGCACTATTAATCAATATGCATCCTTAGTCTTTAAAAGGAGAAAACTGTTCAAGTGTGATTTGTTATAAGGTGGTATTTGCTTAGAAGCTTTGTTACCAAAGTTGTTTTAGAAGGTTTATAAGAGATTAATTAATCCTGTTGAGAATCTAAGAAGAAGATATTTCTAGTACCCAAATTCACACAGATGATGTTGGGAAGAAAGAAATGCAGACAGCTATTGCACTGTCTGAGATGAGGTAGGGCTTCTGATTAGGAAGTCTGGGGTCTATGAGACTTTGGGAGCATGTGGATTAACTTGGCTCCACTTCTGTCAAAGGTCAGGTTCAAACATGTTTCTATCCTAGCATAGGTCTGAAATATAAAGAACCACAGTTTGAGGACAGGAGATAAACCTTCAAAATGTAGAGGAACTAACAAGGGGAAATTATATTCTGGATCTGATTGTCACCAAGAGGGAGGAACTAATTGTTGGGATAGAAAGAATGATCAGAGCCTTGGGAAGAAGAATCACTTCTTAGAATTTGTAACATTCATGGCAAAAAAATCTAGACATAATCTCATATGTGCCCTAGATTTTAGGAAAATAGATTTCAAAGGGTAATTGGTTTCTCATAGGCTAAAATTCTCCAAAGGAAGCCAATTTGGAAAGGACAGGAGACACAGAAGAATAAAATTCTGAATAAGCAAAGAGATAGTTCCAATTAAGAAGAAAAATGAGAGGGGAAGCTTAGATGGATACAATCCTAGAGTTGAGGCTTGAATTCAAACCTGGTCTTAGATAATTGATACTTATTAGCTTCGTGACTCTGGTCAGGTCTCTTAATTCCAATTGCCTTGCAAAAAATATAAAAGAGAAAAATGAGAGATGTTTAAGGAGACTTGCATGGATATTCAGTACCAAACTTTGTACAGATGAAAGGATAGTGTCATGAATGTGTCATGAAAGTTCAGAATCATCTGAGGTTAATGAAGAAAGGACAATAGAAAGGATAATATTGTGTTTTTTTGAGCTACAGTGGGAAAGAAAGGTTCATAAAAAGGATACAACCTCTGTTCAAGGAGGATGGAATGGTGATAGAGGTAGCTACATTGTGTGCTACTGCAATGTCCAACTCAAGTAGAAATGGGGGCCATATATAATATAATCAAATAATAAACACATAAGGATCATTACAAGTTATGTATTAAAATTAAATGTAATATTACCTATGTTTTATTATATTTGCCCTTATTTTGTTAAATATATCCCTATTCTAATAAATTGACTATGTCCCCATTTTAATCTGTTTTGGTCAACACTTTGGGAAGTGTTTGGGAATGCATGCAGCCTAGGGGCTTGTGTATTTGACTTTTTTTTTTTTTGCTGAGGCAATTGGGGTTAAGTGACTTGCCCAGGGTCACACAGCTAGGAAGTGTCTGAGATCAGATTTGAACTCAGGTCCTCCTGACTTCAGGGCTGGTGCTCTAACCACTGCGCCACCTAGCTGCCCCTTGTGTATTTGACTCTTGTGTAATGATTAGGATACACAACTTGGCATCATGAAGACTTGAGTTTGAATTCTATTTCAAGACACTCAGCAGCTACGTGATCCTGGTGAAGTGATTCAAACTCTGTTTAATTTTTAATATCTGTGAAATGAGAGATTGGACTCCATCTCTAAGGTTTGTTCTAAAGTTAATAAAGAAAGAATGCAGGGATGTTTTATTCACATTTTGCTTCTGTTTTCTACATGAGTTTGGAGAAGGATTTTTGCACTGAAAATGATAGAGCTGCCAGCAAGTAAATATTCAAGATAAGCAAGGAGATTGCAAGAGAGCACCTAGTTGCTCTTGATGCATTCAAATCACCTGGCCCAGATGAACTAAATCCTCTGGTACTGAAAGAATTGGCTTATGTTATTTGTGAGCCACTTGGAGTGATATTTGAAAGGTCATGGAAAATGGGAGACATACCATAGGATTGGCAAAGGGCAAATATTGTCCTAATTTTTTTTAAAGAGGTAAGAGAACAGAGTTTGCAATTGAAAGGAGAGTGAGCTTGCTTTGGATTCCTAGAAAAATTGTAGAAGGGACCGTGAACAAGATGGTTTATGAATGTCTAGTAAAGGAAGCAGGGGCTTAACAAGAGCCAGCATCCAAAACAGATCATGCCAAAATTATTTCATTTCCTTTATGGACAGTATTACTAAGTAGGTAGACTATTATCAAATATCATAGATAGAATTTATTTATATTTTAGCAAAGTGTTAATTAAAGTATCTCAGATATTTCTTGTGAAGAATATGGGCAGATATCAATTAAATCAGAGGTCCAGAGAATCCTGAGGGATCTGATCCTTTTAGAAGGTCTACAAATTTAAAATTAGTTTTTATTTCTAATATGGTAAATATTAAGTATAACCCCCATAAACAAAAGCTAGTTGGACAGATCCTCAATAATTTTTAATATTATAAAGATACTGAAAACAAAAGGTTGAGAACCATTGGATTAGATGATAATACAGTTTAGATGGATTCAAAATGGTCAAAAGAATAGACCTGGAGTATAATTTTTAATGGCTTAGTGTTAATATAGCAGTTTTCCACTGAAGTATCCCAGGGATCTGAGCTTGGTCCTATTAGGTCCAACATTTTTGACAATGACTTAGGAAAAAAACAGATGTCATGTTTATTAAATTCATAGAGCACATGAAACCTGGGTGGATATTGAACACATTGGATAATAATAATAACAGCAAGCATTGACATAATGCTTACTGTGTGGTAGGCACCATTCTAAGCAGTTTACAAATATTATCTCATTTGATCCTTACAAGAGCCCTGGGAGATGGGTGCTGTTTATAATTGTAGAAATGGAGACATGGTTATATGACTTAACCCAAAGTCTCACAGCTAGTAAGTGAATTCAGGTTTTCCTAATTCCAGACCCAGACTTTTATCCACTAAGCTTCCTAGTTGCCAGAATGATAGAGACAGAATCCAGAAAAGATACTGATGAGCTAGAACATTGTGTTGAATCTTTTTAAAAGATAATATTTATGCCTTAAATTCATTTCATGTGATTTAGAAAATGTTGCATTCTTTCCCTTAGTCATATTCAGATTTAACTTTCAAAGCCCCAAGAACAGTAAACAGAGTCAGAACCCTAAATATGACAGCACACTTTTTGTGGCTCTAGTATAAATATTGTGATCAAAATTAGTATTCTTGTTGTTTTGTGCACTTCACTTTTTATTATAATGAGACTTGAGGGGATAGTGAGAAAGCTAGTTATCAAAACTTATAGCAAAAATATAATAGTTCAATCTATTAGATTCTTTACCTCTCAGAATATCTTTCTGTGCAGATTACTACTTGACAGTTGTCACATTTTAAAGTATTTGACCTCTGAATTTCATTATTAATAAAATTGTTGCTATATGTATCTCATAAATGTTAGCCAAAAACATATTATAAACTAATGGTCAGTCTTTCACAGTACTTTATGTATACAGTTGTTTGAAAAGCATTTTTGTAATAAGATATTTGTATTTTTATTTAGTGTATAATAAAAATGGTCTGTGCTAGAGTAAAAAAGATAATATTTAGTAGAGATAATTATAATATCTTACACTGATTCAAAAAAAATCAACTTCAAAAATACAGTTTGGCAGAGGCCTGGTTACATAGCAATTTGGCTGAAAAGATCTGAAGTGCACTTCCAGATTGGGTGTGAATCAGCAATGTGATGTGGCAATTAAGAAGCCCATGCCATCTTGAGCTGCATTGAGACACATAGCTTCCAAGCAGAAGCAGGGCATAGTCCCTCTGTATTCTGTTCTGGTCATACCATATCTGGAATATTATTTTCAATTTCAATTATTTCAATTATTTTCAATTAATTTCAATTTCAATTGAAGGATATGAGAAGCTGACAATCAGTCAGAAAATGGTCATCAATTTGAAGGAAACCCTTGCATCCTTGTCATATGAGAATCATTTGGAAAAATTGGGAGTATTTCATCTGGAGAAGAGAATACGAAGGGGGTGCATTACAGTTGTTTTCAGGTATGAAGAACTGACAGGTGGAAGACAGTTTAAACTTGTTCTGTTTGGAACCAAAGATAGAATCAGGAATAATGAGACTGAAATCATAAAAAGGAAAATTGTGATTTGATATCAGAAAAAGCTTCCAAATGAGAGTTATCCAAGGAATGGCCTCTCTTCCAGGGAGGCAAATGTCTCTCACTGGAAGTTTTCAATCATAGACTGAGTAATCTCTAGTTACAATGTCCTTTTGGTTATGGTTTGGACTACTGAAGTACCTCATAATTTAAACCCTGTAATTCTACTGAGGGTTCTGTGACCACTAAGTGCAAGTATTCCAAAATCTCTGACCCAAGCACACCCATGAGAAGCAGGAAGGGCTTAAGCTTGTCAAGATGCAGCTGTTGCTTACCTTGTAATGCAGAGTCATCAGTGCTCAGTCCTTTGAGGGTACTTTATGTCTGAAACCTCAAGAAGATTGCAGCACAGCCCAATTTATGAGACTTTCCTTAGGGACACATACAATACAAGGGAATACAAACAGCCACACATGGAAAGTCACCGAGGCAACCAGACTCCCCAGAGCGACACTGATTTTCCATTAAAAAGGTCTCACCTGGAGTGTTTGTCCACCCTCTTGTCAACACATTCAGCTCTATAGCCACAATATAAGAGCCAGTTTAAGGGATACCAGCCCTTGGTTGGT
Organism: Myrmecobius fasciatus; assembly: GCA_023553655.1. Taxonomy (NCBI): domain Eukaryota; kingdom Metazoa; phylum Chordata; class Mammalia; order Dasyuromorphia; family Myrmecobiidae; genus Myrmecobius; species Myrmecobius fasciatus. Next base: position 18,661 of record JAJPUD010005629.1, on the reverse strand, counting down.
TATTTCTGCTTTTACAAGCCGAGAGGCAATGTCAAAAAGGAGAAGAAATTGATGTCTTCCTTAGGTTTAGTAACTATTCTCACACCTCACTTGCCCTGTTTCCCTTATTGTTATGTCATTGTAGAACCCATTATGTGCCAGACAACATCCTAATCTCTAGGGATGAAAAGAAAGGCAAAAACAAACAGTCCTTGTCTTCAAGGAGCTCACAATCTAATGGAAGAAATAAGATGGAAACAACTAGGTAAAAACAAGTGACATTCAATATAAATAGGAAATAATCAAGTGAGAGAAAACTCTAACCTTCCATAGTACAATGATCTGTGTCTAAAAATCATCCTATTCTATATTCATACATTCATAGATGCCTTAGATTTCTTCCTTCATACTGAGATTCCAAAGTACACAGAATATGATTATGGAACATCAGAATTGGAAGGGTTCCTAGAAATTATCTAGTGCAATCCTTCTTTTACAGATGAAAAAAACAGATTAATAGGGAGAGTGATTTATGCAAAGCCTCTCAGTTAGCTAGAAACATTTATTGATAATAATTTAGTAAATTAATAATTTATTAATAATTTAGTATTGTGATAAATACAAATACAAGTCAGCAAGACCATGCCTCCCTCCAAGGAAATTATATTCTAATAGGGGAATTCTAATAAAGGAAAAATGAAAAGGGGAGGGAAGAAAATGTGCCCTTTGTAGGGATAATATGATAGGTCCTCACCTTTTACTCAAAATGAGAAAGGGTCCACATGTGAGCAAGGTGAAACTTGGCTGGGTGAGCAGGTGGAATTTTGATCTTCCTAAACTGGTGATCTTAGAGAGAGTTACCAATAAGGAGAGAAATGTAACAGGATGGAGATTTTTTGGTATGATAATGCATCAGACAAGGAGAGAGAAGATTACAGAGAGTTGGTATATGAGAGAGCTGGGACTCAAACTCCAGCCTCTTGCAATATGGACTCAACACCTTATTACTCTATGTGTTATATGAAAAAGTGAAAATACTACTTAATTTGGGAAAATTTAGGTGACATTACTTGTGAAGACCTGAGCTATCCATAAGGTAGAAGCAGACTAGGACAAAAAACTTTAAGACATAAACTACCCTTAACCAAATTGATATGTGCCTATATATCTTATAACATACCCACATATCCCATGTATACTTACAGAAAATCAGTGGCAAGAGACCTCAAGTGACATTTAGTCCAATCCATTTGAGGTAGGAGAGGAGGGAAGTCAGACCTCTTTTTAAATTTTCATAAGGAATTCAAGGTAGAAGCTTTCCTTTCACTGGTATAACTCACCAAAAAGATGAAGTCAGAAAAATTTATTGGAATCTTAACAAAATTGTTTAAAGAAATCTATAATGTCAATGATACTTTCGTAGCACTTGAGAATTTATTTTCAAGATGTCTCAAAGACAATAGTATTCTAAAATATTAAAAAGGATTATGGATGGTATTATTATGCCAAATGGAAATCAACTCATATGGCCATTTTTCATCTCTGTAAAAATCTTTGTGGATATAATTTATTCAAAATTATCTTTTATCAAAATATGAGAAATTAATAGGTGCACTTTTTTGGTTATTTTTTATATTAGGCCATCTTCACAATCGTACATTGACTGATAGTTGTAAAAGGGTCCATTTTATTTATCATTTGGCAATTATAAGGAGGGAGCATCTTATATAGTTGATAAAGAACCAGCCTTAGAGTCAGTAATACCTAGTCCAAGAGAATTCAGAGAGGTTAAATAACTTGCTGAGAGTCACAATTCAGTATCCATTAAGAGTTAGGATTGGAAACCAAGTCTTCCTGTTCCAAGCCCAAATTCTCTGTTTCCTATGTCATATGGCTACAAGATTTTCCAGATGTTCCTATTTTTAGATGACTTTCTCCTAGTTTTTTTGAGTCCTTAAATACTTATAGGACTTCTTTAATAAGACCATAGTCCCTCAATAAAGATCAGCCAAGCAATTCACACAAGAAGAACTACATGTATAAAAATGCATAATGTCTTGATAATGATGTGTAATTGGGTAAGCACTCCATTAAGTTGAGTCAGTACAGATATCTTAGAAAGACACAGCAAGTGGATGATTCAAGGGGTTTTGAATTGAATAGGAAGAAGAGAATAATCTGATCACATTAGGGAAATTGTATAGTGCTTTTAATGATTACAGGTTTCCCAGAGTCGCAAAATTCATCTTTTGAATGTAAATATTTTACTAGTAAAGCTAAATGATTATGAATCCTGAATCATAATAATATCAGGAGACTCAAAATTTCAGATAACCCAAGGAGCAAGGGAAAAATATATAGAGGGTATAAGTAGGTTATAGCGCATGTTTAAAGGTAACTTGAATGTGAGAAGTCTATGGCCAGAAAAGCAGATGGGCTGGTCATACAGAGAGAGCAAGAGATAGAATCAAACAACCTGAATGCTTTACTGCTATCCAATTCTCCTTCCAGGGCATCAACTCAGTATATGGCCAGCCTCCAAAAGCCACATCAGTAAAATTCCATAAGGAAATTCTACTCTCCTGGACATATGATAGGTTGGAAACACCTATTCAGGATAAATAAAGAAAGAATTTGGTAATAGATTGGATTTGGTGAATGAAAGAGAAGAGTCTAGGACAATTTTGAAATTATGAACCTTTTTGACTGTGAGGATAGTGGCCCTTTCAACAAGAACAGGGTAGCTTGGTAGACAGGTGAGTTTATCAGAGTGCAGTGGAAACATAATGAATTCATTTTGAGAGGTGATGAGTTTGAGATGGTGTCAGAATTGCTATTTTATCTAAAGAGCAAACAGCTATGTTGTGAGAAAATTTTGATTTCTAATATCCAGGTGTAGAAATGAATGTAATCAGCACCATGGCCAGAGCTCTCCCTAGAGTTTTGAATGCTGGTTTTCTTTTTCTCTGTCTCTGTCTCTCTGTCTGTCTGTCTCTCTCCCCTTCTTTTCCTTTCTCTTTCCTTTAGTCTTCCTCTTCCATCTCCTTCTCCCAAATTCTACTTTTCCACTTCCTCTCCTTTCCTACTCTATCTCTATCTCATCATATTCTTTTCTTGAGACTCTATATTTGTGAGGGTTTGTCACTATGTTCAGAGGAATCACACTTGTTCCAGCTAATATTTTTGAGATTGATTTTTTGAACCCAAATGTAAAACTTTTTTATGGTGTAGGAAATGTCTTGTGAGACAATTACCACTGAAAATTAGCAGCTGGTGGAGAATAAAAACATGTCTATGGAATTCTTCTGATCTGAAAATCTTGTAACTCTATCAAAATAAGAAAATTAAGTTATTCTAGTGTGACTTGTTCTCCATGATGCCAGATTTTGTGATCACTCTTCCTTTTTTCTATACATCTATTAACTATTTTAAAATGATATATTGAGATTCTTCCCAGAAATCTCAATCCTTTTGTTCTATAGACTAATAAAGTTCTCTGGGACATTGAGAAATGAAGTGACTTGTCCATTATGAAACAAAGACTGAAATTCTCTTCTGAACTTCCCTATTGCTATGAATCTCTAAGCCATATAGACTCAAAAACTTAATGTTATCTTAAACTCCTTATTCTCACTTGCCCAGTATATCATTACCAGTTCTCATTTCTATTTTTATGACATTTCTTATAAATATCCCTTCTCTTCACTTACATAGCCACTGACTTAGTTTAGATCTTCATGATTTGGGCTACTACCATAACTTCTTGATTGGTTTCCTGCCTCATGTGTTCTTATTCCAAAGCATCATCTGCTCATCTGACAAAGTGATTTTCCTCAAGTGCAGGTTTCCTTCAAGTGCAGATACTGAATTCTGTCTCCTTTCCTGCCCTCCATTCTATGAATTCCAGTGGCTTCCAATTACCTCCAGGAAAAATGGAAAATTATCTAATATTTAAAGCTATTCAAGATCCCTTGCCACCTTTCCAGTATTTTTAGTTTATCCCTTCCTATACACTCTACAGTCTAACTTCACTGTCCCATTTGTTTCTTATCCCCAAATACTCAATCTTCTGTCTCTATAACTTTGCACTGATTGTTTGCTATAGCTGTAGTTATTTTCTTCCTCATCTTTCTCTCTTAGTTCTCTGTCTTCCTTCAAGACTAAGCTCAAATCCCATCTTCTACAGCAGAGCTTCATAAACTGTGGGTCACTTACCTCATATGGAATTATGAATGTGGGGATTCTGAAAAATTTGGCAACAGTAAAAGTTATCAAACATTATACCAAGATTTAATTTTTTATGGTAAAATTATGTATATATATATATACATGTATATATATATACATACATATATGGGCAGCTAGATAGTACAATGGATAGAGCACCAGCCTTGAAGTCAGGAGGACTTTAGTTCAAATCAGGCCTCAAACACTTAAAATTTACTAGCAGTATGATCCTGGGCAAGTTACTTAAACCATTGCTTCACTAAAAAGCAAACAAAAAACTTTAAAATATATATACATATATATATATATATATCAAAGAATTGTTTTAAAATAAATTTCCTTATGATTTATTATCAGTAAGTGTTTGATTTGTAGATCTATTTTATATACCTATATATCTACAGTTGTGTAAAATTTTCTTTTTTCTTCTTAAATTTTATTTTATTTGCAAAACATATGTAAGGGTAATTCTTCAACATTAACCCTTACATGGCTTTCTGTTACAGATTTTTCCCCCCAACTCCCCACCCCTCCCCTAGATGGCAGGATATCCACTACATGTTAATTATGTTAAAATACTTGGCAAATCGAATATATGTATACATATTTCCAAACTTATCTTTGTTGTGCAAGAAAAATCATATCTTACAGTTGTGTAAATTTTTCTTGGGTGAAAAAGAGTCATAAGTGGAAAAAATTTAAGAAGCCCTGTTTTATAGTAGATTTTCTCTGAGTCCTCTCCAACACTCTCTCCTCCCTCAACTTTCTAATGCTCTGAGATTTAATTATTTATGTATTGCTTCCTCCTTTTAGAAAATGAGTTCCTTGAGGGCAAGGACTGTTTCTGTCCTTTTTTCTATCCTTATCACTTATCATAGGATCTGTCACTTAATAAATGTTTGCTGACTTATTGACTCAAGAGTTCCTGTGTTTGAGGTTGGCTTTGTGAATGATATACCAAGTTGCTTCTCAAGATTTTATATCTATTCCTATTAGATTTTATCTTATTAGATTTGCCTAAATATTATTTTTGAATCCTCATTCTCACTGAACGTGTTAGCTATTTCTCTTAGCTCTGTTACCTGAGAATTTTGTAAGTGCACCATGTATATCAACATTTAAGTCATTGTTAAAACTTTAACAACATAGGGCCAAGTGCAGGTCTACATTATACTTCCAAGTTAAAATGAAACCATTGATGACTTACTTAGGCGTGTATTCAACTTAGAATCTAGCTAACTCCTGTATTATTGTTTAACCCATGTCTACATCTTATTCACATGGATATCATGAGATATTTTGTCTCTGCATTACTGACACTCAAGTATTCAATGTGTTATAGGTTAGAACTTGTAACTCTCTGAATCTCAGGGAATTACTGACCTACTAGAAGCAAGGAATAAGAAAATAATGAATTTCTTTAGCTTTCAAGATAAAGTTGTAAGACACAAGGCAGGAATACATATTGATAGTCTGGTTCAGATTTGGGTCCTATTTATTTGAATTTTAATTTTTATACCAAAACTTTTTTATATTTCCCTTTATGTTTAAGGAAGTTACTCCAAAAGTAGCAAATGTGGCCCATAGAGTGGAAAATCTTTCAAGTCTGAAAAAATGGAAAGCTGTCTTAGCAGATAATTTTATATGCCAACATAGTCACCAGGTACCATGTCACCAATGCAAAGCCCTCTATTATTTGTAAAAAAAAAAAAAGAAAGAAAGAAAGAAAGAAAAGAAACCTGAATTCTCTAGCTACCTATGTGGCAGGGGCCCACTGTCCAGGAGCATCCCTCAATTTCTATGTGGCTTGTAATCCTACCTATCTTAAAGCCTAGAGAATTCTCCGCTGAAATTCTCTCTATATCCATGGCCTCCCGTTGATCTATGAATTTTGACATTTAGCAGTTTTCAAGTTCCACTCTCTTTCTCCTTTTGAAAGTTAGGACATTTATCATTCTATCCTTTTCTGTTCTTCATAGTCTTTCAAATATCATTGACTATGGCTCACCTATGACACTCTTTACCCTGGAATGTAGTTCTGCAGTGACATTCTTTGGATTGGGATATAGCTCAACTGGACTGGTGATTTGAATTAATTAAAATAGTTTTCTTACTATCTCCATACTTATCTTAGGTCTCAACTTCCTATTTATAAATTATTTTGTGGTGTCCTTTTTAGTCCAAAGTTTATTATCTTTGGCAGATAAAATAGGGGGAAATAAGAATTTAAAGTTCTTCCCTCCCTCCCCGCATCATCAGTCATCAACCTCCTGTTCACCCTTTCTTCCTTTCTTCACTCCAAAGTAATTTCCTCCCCTTTTGTTGTCATTAGCATTCCCTTCTAGTTTCAATTCCTTTAGTTCTTCTGACACTATTTCTTTTTTTGCTTTTCAAATTTTATTTTATTATTTGATTGTAATCTTTTTATTTTATTTTAACACATAAATTTTATTTTATTTTTTTATTAAAGCTTTTTATTTGCATAACATATGTATGGGTAGTTCCTCAACACTGATCTTTACAAAGCTTTCTATTACAAATTTTCCCCCTAGTCCCCTCCGCTCCCCTAGATTGCAGGAAGTCCACAACATGTTAATTATATTAAAATACTTGACAAGTCGAATATATGTATACATATTTCCATACTTATCTTGCTGTGCAAGAACAATTGTATCTATATGAACAAAAAATATCTGAGAAAGGAAACCCAATGCAAGCAAACATCGATAGAGACCATGAAAATGATATGTTGTGGTCCACATTTCATATTCCTCACTCTGGGTGTATATGACTTTCTTCTTCACTGAACAATTGGAACTGGTTTGAGACATTTCATTGTTGAAGAGAGCCATGTCCATCAGAATTGATCATGATAAAGTCTTGCTGTTGCCGTGTATATTGATCTCCTGGTTCTGCTCATTTCACTCAGCATCAGTTCATGCAAGTCTCTCCAGGCCTCTCTGAAATCATCCTGCTGGTCGTTTCTTACAGAACAATAATATTCCATAACATTCATATATCATAATTTATTCAGCCACTCTCCAATTGATGGGCATGCCTTCAGTTTCCAGTTTCTAGCCACTACAAAAAGGGCTGCCACAAACATTCTTGCACAGGTGGGTCCCTTTCCCTCCTCTAAGATCTCTTTGGGATATAAGCCCAATAGAAACACTGCTGGGTCAAAGGGTATGCACAGTTTGATAACTTTTTGAGCATAGCTCCAAATTGCTCTCCAGAATGGTTGGATCCGTTCACAGTTCCACCAGCAATGTATCAGTGTCCCAGCTTTCCCACATCCCCTCCCACATCCGTCATTATCTTTTCCTATCATTTTAGCCAATCTGACAGGTGTGTAGTGGTACCTCAGAGTTGTCTTAATTTGCATTTCTCTGATCAATAGTGATTTGGAGCACCTTTTCATATGACTAGAAATGGTTTTAATTTCATCATCTGAAAATTGTTCTGACACTATTTCTACTAGACTGTACCACCCACTTGTATTAACCTGGTTTCTGCCCTTGATAATATTATTAATTAATAATAAATATTAAATTATTACTTATTAAGTTCCTACTACACTTTGCTAAGTACTCAAGACACAAATACAAATAAAAACTAAGATAGTCCCTGCCTTTAAGAAATTTACAATTTAATGCAAGAAGATAACATGTGAAAAGAAGCTAGAAAATGGAGGCAGGAGCAGAGAAGGTACCTGATATAGGGATGTTAAGTCCAAAAAGAGATTCAGCAAGTGGAAAATGAGGAGGAAAACTGTTCTAGTCCCCTTCTTAAATGGAGAGTTTGGAGCCCATAACCCTGTCCTCCAGTCAGAGGATGCAAAGAGTCAGAAGACACTGAAAATATATTATCAGGCAGATTAAATCTTTAGGGACAGCAAAATGGGTAGAATACTACAACTGAAATCAGGAAAACTCATCTTCCTGTATTCAAATCTGGTCAGAGACACTAGCTGTGTGACCCTGGGCAAATCACTTAATACTATTTGTCTCAGTTTCCTCATCTGTAAAATGAACTATAGAAGGAAATAGCAACTCCTTCTAGTATCTTTGCTAAGTAAATGCCAAAAGGGATCATTATGAGTTCGACACAGCAGAAACAATTGAACTGGGGAAGAAATGCACAATGAAGAGTCTCAAAGAAGTCCAAAATCCATGCAGTTGATGGGAAGTAGGGGGGAGGAATTATCCCCTTCTCCAAATAAACATCAGTGTATATAGACAACTTTTTCTTTTTAATGAGAAGCGTTTCTCTTTATGTCTGTGAAAGTTTTATTTAATAAAGTTTTATTGTGCTTTTTGTTCTATCTTATAAAACAATCATTTCCCATTTTCCATATCACTTCCCTCTGAAATAACCCTTCTTGGTAACAAATAAAAGTACTTAAGTGAACAATCAAGGATATAACTTTCTCCTCTGTCCATATATGCAACATACAGCATCCCTAGACACAACTCTCTGCTAAATTTCATCTGTCCTCTGGAAGTAGTATAGTTCATTGGGTTTAATCTTAGTGTTGTTTTAATTTACATTATTGTTATCATTGTACATATTTTTCTCCTGGTTCTGCTTTCTTTACTCTATATTACTTCATGTAAATCTTCCTAAGTGTAGCTGGTATATTAATTACCTGGTTTGATGAGCTTACAAGGAAGTCAATTTTTGTTTTGTACTTTGATTTTTATCTTCCTATGGAGGGGTTTGGTCATGTCATTTTGTGGCAGCTGAGGAAGAGTTTCATTTATTAGAGATAATTTAATTAGCTCAGTATGGGACAGAAATTATAGGATGAGCTATCCCTTTGTCTTGGCTAAGAAAGGGAAAACAACAAACTACCCTACATAGTTGAATATATGGCTTCCATGTACGCTACCTCAAGGAAGCTCCCTTGGGGAGGATCTCTTTTAGCTCTTTTGAAATGTGAACAGACAATAGTGATTTGTTGTCAAGAATAGATAAGCTATATATGAAGATTTTCTCAAAAAAAACTTTGGAAGAAGAAATGTCAAGCCAAAGAGAGAGTAATATTTTTGAGGATATCTTGAGGACTGAATCTGGCATATGTAAGCTCAAAGTTGAGAGTGTTGGGTTAAGAATTACTCATATTTCTCTGAATTCCTCGTATTTTTCCCTTTCATCCTTTGCAATTATCTCATCATTAAAATATTACAATTCGTTCATATCCTATTGCTCTAGCTTACAAACCCCCTCCAGTGTCTTTTTCAGTAATAATCAATCAATAAGCAAAATTAGCTCTTAGCAAAGGCATTTATGAGAATGGTGTAATAAAAATAGCTACACAGCATCTTCTTATGCCTTAAAACTTGAAGAATATTCTTTCAAAAATACACACAGTCTCTTTGGGTAGAATAGACACAAACTTTGGGTATGATGGTGGTGAGGTATACATGAGAAGAGAACAAGTGACAAGGTAGCTCATAACTCCATAATTGCAGAACCTGAAAGTCCCTTTTCTCTTCAGAGTCACTTCTGAAGCACAACTCTTCAGGGATAGCTGTCTCTCTTGAGTCTATAGTTTACTCTCCTCTCTGTTGCTAGGATATCATGCTCCTTGAAACAACTTCATTCATGAGTGATGGTTTTTCCTGTATCTTTGATTGAATCTGTGTGATTCCCTCTTGATGGGTGGGGCTCCACTCTTGGCTAGAACTAATGAGCTGTTGAATAGCTGTTTGCCTATGTGGCAAAGTGAGGAAAGAGGAATCGTGTTCTCTTCTTCCTCCCCTTCAGTTCTTTTCTACAAACTGTTTCTAAACCTTCACTCCCATGTACTCACACATTGTCTGTCTTTTAAAGGCCACCTAGAGACTTGTCCAATGAAATTATAATCCTTTTGATTCACTCAGAGAAAGATGTTTTTATCTTATAAAAAGCCCAGATCATAGAGAAATTTTTGCAGTTACGCATCTAGTAAGCATCTTATAACTGCATTTTTTAGTTTTCTGGGCCAGGGGCTTGGTCAAAGATCAAATACTACCACAAAAGTGATGCTATGAATGATTTGATATATATGACATTTTTCTCCTCAATTCTTCAGGTTGGTAAAGAGGATTATTTCATTTTTGAGATCTTCTCAATATTGGTAGGTTTGTGTCCTATCTAAATATTAAACTATAAGTTCTTACCGATTCTTTCTTTGGGGCCTCTTGAAATCTATTTTCCCCTAAATTTTAGGGCACATATTACACTATTTCTAGTTTTCTTTTGCTTTGCTATCACAAACCCTAAAATGGAAAGTTTTCTTCCCTCCCCTGCAGATTACTGTCATTCTATTTCAGCCACCAGTTCCCATTTATAGGTAAGAATTGGATCTAAAGTAGCAGTTTTCCCTTCATTGATTACTTCACTTTATGAAGGATAACAATATCATTAAGATAAGTCAAGAAAGACTTTAGCAGAATGGAAGAGAGTTCTAGCCACTGTAGGATATAAGCTTCTTGAGGTCAAGGATTATTTCATTTTTTCACCTTTATATTCTCAGCTCAATCTTTTTGCAGGGATTAGATACTTAATGATTATCTGTTGAATTAAATTTTATTGACAAGGGTACACACAACAAAGTTCTCCCCCACTCCCAGAATTTCAAGGCTTATTTCCCAGATACCAAAGGGGCAGTTTCTCTCAACTGGTCAAGTCCCATCAATGTCTTCTCATAATCAGCTCACACAGAAGAATATAGATAGATGCCCAAATACTTTTCTTTCTAAACTTACTTCAGGTGAGCATTACTTAGAAAGTTAATGAGGAAGAATTTCCTATTCTGAGACTTGAGAAAGGTTTTCAATAGGTAGAGATATGGATGGAGTACATTAAAACAAAGGATAAAACTTTGAAAATTCAGGGAAATGAAACAGAATCAAAAAAGAGTGGGTAGCAACATAGAGTCTGTGAAGATGAGTATAAAATAAAGCTGGCAATGTAAATGGGATTCAGATCATTGAGGGCTTTAAATATTCAATGTTTACACTTATGCTATTGGCAACATGAGAGTGGAGAGTGACATGTTCATATGTATGCTTTAGAAAGATCATTTTGGCAGCTAAATGTGAGAGATAGATTGAAGGTGGAGTATCTTACCCAAAAATATGACTTTACTTTCCCTTATCTAAATTTCCCTTTGTGAATGCATCTCGTCAATTAATCAACAAAAATTTATTAAGCACATACTATGGCATCAGTCATTGTGAGAGGTTGATGGAGATATAAATACAAAGAATTGAATAATTCCTACCTTCAAAGAGTTTACAGTCTAGAAAAATAGAAAATGAACCCAAATGATGAGTTGACTGAAGAGCAAAATAGAAAAAAAATAATGAAGTGTCAAGCTTGAGCGCCCTAGAATAATGGCAACAAATGAAACAATGACAATTGTAAGGGCAGTAATTAGAAACCAGAGTGGTTAGAAATTGAAGTGTAGCAGGTCTTCAAAATCAGAGAGCCCAGTTAGTTCAGTGACCTGGCAGGCTAGAAGCTCTAGAATTATGGAAGCTTCAGAAGAGAAGACTAAGGATGGGGTGGGGCACATGATCTTTGCCTAAAGTGCAACTTGTTGCAATAACTTGGTACCATGGATAGCACATTGTACCTGGAGTTAAAAACACCTAGATTCAGATTCCACTTCTAATAACCTAATATCTTTGTGACTGCAAGGCAAGTTACTTAGTCTCTCTGAAATTTATTTTCTTTATCCCTAAAATGAAGATAATACCTGTAGCACCTATTTCATAAAGCACTCTACTAATCACTGGAGAGAAGCAAAGCAAAGCAAAATGAAAAAAATCCCAAAATCCAGTCCTTGCTCTCAAGAAACTTACAATCTAAAGTGGGAAACCATATAAGTTATGTACCAGTATGTACATATAAATATAATGTTAAAATATACACACATATGCCTATGTGCATATCACATGCACATGTACACACATATATGTCTGTTTATACTATATGTATGTACATACATGTATCCATGTATCATGAGTATGCTTATATAAATGATATATTGGAAATAATTTTAGAGGGAAGGTACTAGCCTTAAAAGGAACTTAGAATATCTTCTTGCAGTAAATGAGATTTTAGATAGGACCTAGAGGAAGCGAGAGATAACAGAAGAGGAAGATGAGGAAGGAGAGGATTCTAGTCGGGATAGCCAGATGTCATTGAATGATAGAGTATGTGGAGAAGAGTAAGATAAAAAGGCTGGAAAGGTAGAAGATCACCAGATTATGAAGTGTTTTAAAAATAACACATATTTGATACTGGAGGTTTCAGGAAGCTACTAGAGTTTATAAGAATAGGGATGTAAGACAGTCAGACCTCTGCTTTAGAAAGATTGATTTTTAGAGAGATTAATTTGATAGTTGAGTAGAGAATGAACTGGAGTGGGGAAAAACTCTTGCATCATTGGATTTCTGGATCATGTTATCCTGTGCAAAGTTCTGATCTACAATTTATATTCCTGGTTTTGAAAAAGCCACACTAAGACCCTTGGGCCACCTCAAGTAAAAATTAATTTCTTTTCCACTTGTGGTCCATAAACATATGGGAGGAAACATTCAATTGCACTTTTGAGGTAACCTTAGCTCCTATTTTACCATTCATTCATTCATTTTCTTTTATATTCCATAATGATTTGTTTAGAATTTTGAAGGTTACAGCAGAATCAAATAGTGGTTTGAGGACTATGGGATTAGTCTATAGTGACAGATGGGGATCATACCTGACTGAAAGTTTCTCTTCTTTAAGAGAAAAATAATTAAATAAAAGAATTCCTACTTTGAGGCATGATAGTCAGGCAGAAGCTGAATGAAGTAGTCATAAGATAAAGAATGAGGCAACACAAAAACCATCTGAAGAAAGAAATTGGCAATGGAGACTGCCCCTTGCCACTTGAAGGAAGTAGAACAGAGAATTCAAAAATGAAAGAGGCTGTTTTATGCTCATGCCTCCTGTGGCACTCTCTCCCTTATCTTCTCAGCTAAGGATCTTGCCTCACATACTTCACCAAATAAAATTCACTGAGAGTCTTTTCTCCTTTATCATCTCTCATTACTAAAATGTCTTCCCTCACCATCTCTTCCTTCTTTTATTTTAGGAAAGAAGTCACCCTTCTCTTAAAACGCTTATTCTTATTCCATACTGTCTGTCTTTCAGCATATTGATCTCTCTATCATCCCCCACACTCTACTAATTTTTAATCTCTCTTTTTCATTGATGGCTTTTCTGTTACCCACAAAAACTTCATTCTTCCCATGCTCACTTAATCTAACTATCCCTGATAGGCACCATCTTATATTTTTTCTCCTTTTTGTGGACAAACTGCTGAGAAAGCCATCTACAATTGGACCTCCACATTCTGTCTTCTCACTCCTTGGTAGTGTGGTTTCTGAATTTGTCATTCAACTAAACTTATCTCTAAAGTTACCAATGATCTCTTAATTAACAAATCTAATGATGTTTTATCAGTCATTATCCTTCTAGACCTTTTTACACCTTTAACATTGTGGATCACTTTCTTCTAAATACTTTCTCCCCTTGGATTTTGTAACACTATTCTCTTGGATCTCTTCCTCTCTGACTACTCGTCATCCTCCTTGGCTAGCTTTTCCTCCAAGTCAAGTCCATTAACTAAGAGATATCCTCCAGGACTCTCTCCTAGATCCTCTTCTCTTCTCCCTCTATATCGCTTCATTTGGTGATCTCGTTGACTCCCAAAGGTTCAATTATCATTTATTAAAGGTTCAATTATCATCTCTGGTTAGATGATTTTTGGATCTATTTATCTTGAACTAATCTCCTTCTTGACCTGTAGTCTCACATCATCAACCATCTAATGAACATCTTGAACTGGATATCTCATAGTACTCTCAAACTTAAAATATGTAAAACAGAATTCTTTAGCTTCCCTTTACTCCCAACCAAAACCTCTCATATTTTGATTTTCCTATTTCTATTAAGGGCATCACCATCTTCCAGATGTGCAAAATCTCAATCCTAATGTCATCTTTGTTTCTACATCCTAACTTAACCCACTCTGTTTCCAAAGGTGAATACTACCTTTAAAATATCTCTTGTATATCTTCCCTTCTCTCCACTCACATAGCCGCCAGGCTCTCTTAACCTTGTGCCTAGACTATTATTCAGGGAAGACTAGTACATCTGGTATGAGGGCTTGCTGAACCCTTTTCAGGGTTGTTCATCCACCTTTGTTGTTTATCTCTCATTCAACTCTCACCTGTGAATCCAAGAAGCTGGAATATGCATAGTTGCAACACCCCAGTATAATTGTCTTAGCAGATGGACTTATTATTATCAACACAGCAAGTTGAGAGGTGCTGACAGGCATGTCTATCTTTTCTATTATTTTTTGTTTACTAAAGCTTTTTATTTACAGAATATATAAGTAATTTTTCTACACTGACCTTTGCAAAATTTTCTGTTCCAAATTTTTCCCTCTTTCCCCCCACCTCCTCCCCTAGATGGCAAGTAGTCTAATACATGTTAAATATGTTAAAATATATGATAAATCCAATATGTGTGTACATATCTATACAATTGTCTTGCTGCACAAGAAAAATCAGATCTAGAAAGAGGAAAAAAACAACCTAAGAAGGAAAACAAAATGCAAGGAAATATTCACAGAAAGCATTACAATGCTATGTTATGGTCCATACTCAGTTCCCTCAGGCCTCTCTCTGGACGTATATGACTTTCTTCATTGATGAACAACAGAAACTGATTTGAATCACATCATTGTTGAAGAGAACCATGTCCATCAGAATTGATCATCATATAGTCTTGTTGTTGCCGTGTATAATGATCTCCTGGTTCTGCTCGTTTCACTCAGCATCAGTTCATGTAAGTCTCTCCAGGCCTCTCTGAAATCGTCCTGCTGGTCATTTCTTACAGAACAATAATATTCCATAATATTCATATACCATAATATTCAGCCATTCTCCAATTGATGGGCATCCATTCAGTTTCCAGTTTCTAGCCACTACAAAAAGGGCTGCCACAAACATTCTTGCACATGTGGGTCCCTTTCCTTCCTTTAAAATCTCTTTGGGATATAGGCCCAGTAGAAACACTGCTGGGTCAAAGGGTATGCACAGTTTGATAACTTTCTGAGCATAGCTCCAAATTGCTCTCCAGAATGGTTGTATCCATTCACAGTTCCACCAACAATGCATCAGTGTCCCAGTTTTCCCACATCCCCTCCAACATTCATTATCTTTTCCTGTCAGGTTGTCTACCTTAAATAAGTGAAGACTTCTCTGGGAATGAGAAATGACAGATGAGAAAATGATGAGAAAAATTTGTTCCAATGGCCATGAAGTCTATCGAAGCAGGCACTGTGGAGCTTTGCCAGATCTCAAAGATGCCAGTCATCCACTGTATCCTGGCATATCACCATGACTTTTGTCTTGCCACTAGACTTTGATGACTGGAGGTGAAAGTGAGGTTGCTGACTTTGCAAAACCCTGCCTCACTTAAATCTAAGTCATGCACAAGTTAAGACATCATTGATCATCCATTTTACCCCCAAATTGTGATATTATTAGTCCTTTTCAAAAACAAAAGATGAACAACAAGACTATCACAACAATCTGCTGGTAAGTTTCCCTGCTTTGAAATTCTCTCCACTGTGGTCCATTCTTCATTCAGGGACCAAGGTTATTTTCTTAAAGCACAGGTCAGACCATGTCATTCCCCTATTCAATAAACTTTAGTGACTCCCTATTATCCTCAAGATTAAATAAAAAATCCTGTCTAGGTATTTAATGCCTTCACACTCTGACCTTTTCTACCATTCCATTTTCTCAAACTTTATCCCTTTCCACATACTCTACAATTTAGTGATATTGACCTTCTTATTGGTTCTTGATCTCTGGATGTGCCTTTTCACTGGCTGTCTCCCCTCTTTGTCTCTGACTTATAAATCCCTTCTCATCCTTAAGGATTCAACTCAAACCCAGCCTTCTGCAAGAGGCTTTTCTAATTACTGTCCCCTCTCCTTCCCCACTGCTTATGATTTCATTTTAAAGATTACCAACAATTTATACTGTATATATTTTACATGTATATAGCTATTTTCATATTTGTCTCCCCCATTAGATTGTGAGCTCCTTGGGGGCAGGTATATTTTCTGCCTTTCTTTGTATCTCCAATACTTATCACAATGCTTTGCACATAGGAGGTATTTAATAAATATATGTTCACTGACTGACTGCAGCTATTGTTCTTATTGGAGCAAAGGTAGCTAATTGAAGGAAAGTAAGATCCTCCTCCTGTGTGAAGAGCTGACTAGGCTTATTTTGAGGGAAAAGATCTCAGAGACCTGCCTGTGTTGCTCTTTATTGCCTCTGTGGCTTGAAAGGGAGAAAGTGGAATGAAGGAACAGGCTTTGCATCTGTTTTGATGTATGCATAGTCTTTATCACCAATTCACCAAGTCCTGTCAGAGTTTTAAAGATATTTTACTGAAATGCCTCTTAAAAAGATTTGCAAAGTGATGGCAACTTGAAATCCACTGTCTGGAACAGGATTGTTCTAATCTGTGCCATTATTTCTATATGAGGATCTATGTGTCCACAAGGAATCTGAGATTAATGTGACTATTGGCCTGAGTATGGAGCTCAGCACTTAGTATATAGTAGGTGTTTAGTAAATACTAGTTGACTGACTAACTATGGAAGACCTGAGACTCCTCCCTTTCTGTGAAGTTTTGCCTCTGTTGTCACCAGGAAAGAGAGAGGTCAGTTTGGCCAGTAGGTAGTGCCCTTCACACTGAGTTCTATCTTGGCTGCCATTTCAAAGGCTTTCTTTCCTCTTTCAATAAGAGAACAGGAAGCCATCCCAAGAGTCCCTCCATCCTGAACCATCACAAACTTCTAAAGGCAGCCTCACCAAACATCACCGAGGATGCTGCACATGCTCTCAGGTCTGGACCCTCATTGATTGGTCCCACTTCATGCTAGTCACCTGTCCACCACTCTCTTCACTCTATGGCACTGGTATTTTTGGGAAACCAAATGGATCTTGGGAAATTGGAAATGATGACATTGTCCTCAAAGCTAGGTCCTCTGCCCAAATCTGGGTGGGTAACAACAGTGCCAAAGCATCCACATCCACAAACTTGAAGACATCCTTAACTCATTAGCTTCCCTTAGGTCAGTAATTCATTTAATTACCAACTGTTGTCACATCAATATTTCTATGATATCTCTTATCTACTCACAGTCACCACCACCACAGCCCTTACCATCTCTCACCTAAAAGCCGGCTCTTAGATTATTTTAAGAGTTTCTTAATTGGTATCCCTGACTCAAGCCTTCTCTCTCCAATCAATCCTATACATATCTGCCAAAATAATATTCCCAAAGCACAAGTGTGGCCATATTACTCCAGTGGCTCCCTATTGCCTCTAAGATCAAACAAAAAATCCCACTGTTTGCCATTTAAAGGCTTTTATAGTCTGGCTCTTGCCTCCCTTTCCAAGCATTTTTGTATAGATTTTCCTTCATATATTCTATATTCCAGCCAAACTAACATATTTGCTGTTTCTTATAAAGCTCATTCAATTTTCTTTGTTTCTTTCCACAAATTATTCTTCATACCAGAAATGCACTTTGTTTTACCTTTCAGAATCTTTGACTTCCCTCAAAGCTCAGTTAAATGAACTCCATTAGACTTTTCCTGATGCCCTCCTTCTACCCAAAGCCCCAATTAACTGTTCTTCACATAGAAATTACATTATATTTACTTCCTTTATATTTCATATATATTTACATGTGTACATTTCATTTCCTCTGAAAGACTATTAGCTCCTTGAGAACAAAGACTGTTTCATTTTTGCTATTTTTTGTCCCTCCATCCCCAGTGCATAGCATATTGCCTGCACATTCTTAATAAATGTTAAATAATTATTAAATGTTCTTAATAAATGTTTTTAATTGGCTAATTAAGGAAGCAGTCTAGGTTTCAGAATCTAAAATCCTAATGTCAAGATTCTAGATAACTCATTCCTAGTCAAGAAAGAAGAATAATTTGGTACCATGCTGGAACGAAGTCTTCATTAGCTACCATTTAATTGTGATGGAGAGCTCCAATAATATATTAACATGAGAAGTAAGAACAGTTTTTCCCATGAAGTATACAAGTGAGACTTCTCAGTGGAACTCTTCTAAGCAGGGATGCAAATGCACAACCTTATACTTCTCAAGAGTATTTGTGGCCACTGATAGGGAAGGTGTAGATCAGAGGGAGGAGTATCAGTCACAGACTGGATAATTGTCAAAAAGTCATGTTATCCAAACTAGGCCATACTCTAATACATCAAGAATCTGTGCCAGGAATGTGCTAGAGCTAAGCCCATTGTTAATTTTAAGTGTGATCATTTGTACCTTAGAAATGAGCAAAGG